>CAAKHC010002680.1:0-16200 GCA_901007825.1 Macroramphosus scolopax | reverse complement strand
ACAACCCCCCCCCCCCCCCCCTCCAGATTTGAGAGGATCACACTGCATTCTCACAGGGATATGGTAATGATGGGGCTTACCATGGATGCAGCCTGTATCGCTCACCAAGAAAACACTGAAAAGCAGCACAAACATGCTCTCACACAGATAATCACCTCCACACACACAGCACAAGAAGATTGTTCATTTCTCCGCTATCTGTAAGGCAGAAGAGACGAGGATCGATCCCCTCAGCTGTTCTATCGGAGCCACAGATACAGGAGCCACCGGTGCACTAACAATGTACTTAATCACTCATTCCTAATTTTCCTGGAAATTACATTGAGTGAATGCATGTTATCGTGTCGTACTATACAATCAGGATTACATGATAAGATAAGAACCAATATAGATATACATTTATGTAACAGCCTTGGATACACTTGTGAACCCACATCAGGAATAGAAGTGGTCAAGTCAACGTGTCTTGTTCAGCCTGTAAAGTATTCCCAGTTTTACACTACTTTGAGGTATTATTGGTTGTTTATTCCATGTTTATCTCATGTCAGTCTAAGTGACTGCAAATCAATCAATTCTTATATTCAAATTCATAGTTGCATTTTCATCTGAGATCATACAAGATGTCATGACTCAAATACACGGGTACAATTCTAAAGACAATCCAGGAGGAAATGTGCATACGTCACCATTTGGGTGGTGAGCACATAACAACAAGTCCTATTATTGTTTACTCCGCAGCTCTGTACATCTGAGAAGCCACACCGCTATGTTGGATATCAAACTGGTCATTGCAGGACAAACACACCATTCTGGAATCAGGATGATTCTGCAGTCTTTATTGTGACAGGTCTTTCACATTTCTTCTGCAAAACACAGCACTGAATAACACATGGTAGACCTCTGTGGTGTAATACATCATAATTCACCGTATGCTTATATAACTAGATTCCAGCTACAACCCATCAACAGACCGTTTCCCCTTGATAGCACCATAAATCCAACAGCGGCAATCTGAAATACAAGATTGGCAAAATGCCATCTCTTCTGGCTGCCCGTGTGTCAGCACCACAGTCGACTGTGGTGCTAGACAGTGATAGTAATGCAGCATTGATTTTAAAGCCCTTAAATTACGCGTAAAAAAAATCTTTTTTTCGCACATTTAGGGCGGCGCAAAATGGCTTTAGCAATGGATTCCAGAGCCTGACATTTCATTTCCAAATCTGTATCGCATATTTATAGGAGCAAAACGTGGATTGCTAAAGAGACTACATCAACATAGCCCCTAAAGGCACGGATCAATACGTAACCATTAATGGCAGATTAGCGGATGCAAACCGCACAGGGATTACAGACTATTAATTGCAGACTAAAAGGCGTGTGGAGAACAAAGAATCTGGCCTTTGCTTTTCCTTCATATTCTCGTAGATGACATCAAATTGTCATTTAATTGGCTCTCAATAAAAATAATGATTACATACAATTTGGCCTGTTGACACCGGGGTTTGCGCATTTCAAGTCGAATGAAAATGCAAGTCCCAGCCCGTTTACAGTACACACACACACACACGCACACACACAAGCACACACACACACACGCCCGCACACATGCACGCACGCACGCCCGCACATACACATCTGCGAAGGATGGAGCTGAAGATCTATGCGGGTCAATGAGAGATGAGAGATGCAGTAACAAGGCAAGGTCATCGGCGTCGTCAATATGGACAAACGCCATAACAATATGTTGTAAAGCAGGAAAAAAAAAAATCCAACCACCTTTTTCACGCGAATCCTCCTTCCGATCCGTGCCGAGGCTGCCCGCGGCGGCTCCGACCCTTTTGTGTTGCTGATGCTGCGGGTGCCCGACAGGACGATGCACGCAAAGGCAGCCCTGCACAGCTGCACGCGTGCCAGATGGAGATGGGAGGGTGTGGCTGCACGGGAGAGAAAGAGAGAGAGATAGCGCGCAACGGAGAGAGAGAGAGAGAGAGAGAGAGAGAGAGAGAGAGAGAGAGAGAGAGAGAGAGAGAGATACGTCACGATGCGAGCACGCTACTGTAACGTCAGCTCGTGCTTTTCTCAAGTCAGAGAGGAGCTGCTACGAAACAACACACTGGTACTTGTCTGTCGCACTCATATGGGTCCTAATCACATTGGTTGTGCTGAATACATCCTACCTGGTTCATGTCATTTTCAATTTACCATTTGTATTAATGCTGTTAACTTAAACCTCTATATGTTTTTGTTCTATGATAAACAGCATGTAGACAATATTGTTCTGATGAAGTTAAGCTTAATTGTTTTACACATCGGACAAAAATCTAAATACAACATGTCAGTTTTATAAACATTTCAGGTACATTTAATCAAATAATGCAGGTACATGATATCAACAACATGCAACGTACTGCAGAAACTGTAACCAAAAATGTCTACTGGAATACCAGCAACAGTCAATGACAGACAAAGGGGGTTACTGTTCAAAGTTTCCTGTCATTAGAATGTGTAACATCCATCCGCATCTCATAATGCAGTGCATCTCTTTCACGTGTGATGAATGAGATTATTGATCGAGGCTTCTGGAATGTTGTCTAATTCCTCCACAAGAGCTGGGTGGAGTTTACAGATATTCCCAGGGACAGGAGCATGCTGACGTTCCAGATCGCCTCAAAGGGGACATGTCTGGTGAACAAGGAGGCGCCTGGAGTGTGGGGATGTTTTTAGCTTCCAGATACTGTGTTCACCACCGAGCGACATGAGGCTGAGCATTGCCATGTTGGAAAGTGACATTATGATGACGTTAAAGGGCACAACAATGTGACACGGAACTTTATCCTGGGACATTGGTGTCCGATGTCCAATACGCTGTGACATTAAAAGGACTGCCCCTCCGGCAGTTCTTTTAATGTTTTGATGTCTTGCCTTTCTTCTCAGCCTTCTTCCATTGTTTGGTTTTCTGCATCCGCCAACATGCATCACACCGTATTTACACTCTTACAAACCCTTCTTTCATGAATGGTTCCTCTTTTACTCACACAGCTCACCATAGTAGTTTGTATTTTTATTAATTTGAGTTAAACAAACTACTTTTGACTATTACATCTGTGTGTGGCCTCCCTTTTGTACCAGCCTTAAGCCTGGCGGTAATAACGTCACCCGAGACCACAACTGCAACAACACCATCTGCAAATGAGGGTTGAAAAAAGGATGAAAAATTAACATTTACTGCTGCAGCAATTTGCTGAATTGACATGCCAGCTTGCAACTTGCCAATTGTCCTCTCTCTGTTGACTTTAGATGTCTGTGTCATCCTGATGTGACAAAACCGGAGGGTTTACCTTGGAGGTGCCCTTTCATTGACCCCATCATATGGAGCACCTGTGTAGTGACCATGGCTTTAAATCAGCATGTTGATATTCTGCACCTGTGCAAGACATGGATTGGAGAACAAATCTTTGAGGCATTACTTAACCGGTGCACTGTGAACCTGAAGAGAGGCTTGTTTGCTGTATTGGTATTGATTAAATAAAATGATTCTTTTACCTGCATCCCAGTTATCACACACAGCCCAGATGGGTCTATTCTTGGGCCAGATGCTTAAAATTTTGTGGCCCAAGTATACACCTGGTTCCACAGCCATGCCTGGAACATGATTGTTAGATCAAACATAAATTGCTCTGATCTGACCAAATGTGTGATTACGTGTCAAAACATTCTGTCATTATGTACCAAAACTAATCAGCTCAGTTACCGGCAATAAACTCGGCCAGTAATACCTGTACTGGCAAAGTATTGGCTAAGTATTGCTGTTGGATACGGTGGCTTGTCTCATCAAGACCCTTTCAAAAGTGATCCCATAGTCACGTTTAGTTGGTTGTTTTAGAACACAATAAAAGGTCACTGGGGCCCAAAATGAAAATATTTCTTTATTTTGGCAATTATAGCAGAATAACTGAAAACAATATTCAATTTAGTTCAGTCTGTATTCATCATGCAGCTCTCCAATGAAATGTTTCTACAAAACTCGAGATAGTAGTCTTATTTTATCACCACAAGCATGAACGTTCTCCTGATACAAAATACCGAAGAAACCTGCATCACTTTTACATTATTTCACATTAATTCTAAAGATTATTTTAATTGTCCAAACTTAAAATAATGAGCAATAAATGAATGTTTTAACCCGCTAGAAACGGATTAAAGGCACAATATGAAAAGAAAAAGGTCATGAATATCCTTGTTAACTCTGAAGAGAAAATGTTAATACCTGATCAAATTTAGAGTAACTACACAGTTTACTTGCTAACATGGATAACGAGTTCCAGGAAATGGGCTTAAAAAGGATTATAAGTAGAAGCTGGCATTTCTTCCATATTTACACTAATAGGCCTTACAAACTCAGCAGCCTCAACATTGATATAATCTAGATCTACAGATCTAAATGTTGAGAGTGACATGCGTAGTGTTTCCAACCATAAATAATTATAGCAACAACTTTTTTTTTGTGTATTCTCACATCAATCGCAAAGGAAACCAGGACCCTGGTCTCACTAATAATACATTAAACATGTTCCATACCTGAACTTGTGACTAAAACTGGACATTCAAGCAGTTCCGAGTTCTGGAGTTTGTTTAGAAGAAGGTTTCATTGGAAGGTGTTGTTGCTGTTTTCAGATATTGTCAGCAGTCCAAATAAAAACCTGGCTAGTGCACTAAATTCAATTTTTAGCATGATGTTGATCCGTCACTTGTTTTAGCTCATTCACGTATCATTATTATCAGTGCATAATAATTATACACTAAATAATAATCACGCCACAACCCCTATTGACCTGCAGAAGTCAGGGTGGAGGTCCACATAGAGTGAGAGGGGGGAGACATCTACTGCAAAGGTGAGTCAAAAGGATTTCACAGTATCGAGTCATTTGTGACATTAGAATTTTATGGAACTCAATATGGATATGAAATTGAAACATTTCAGTCAAGGTGCACCATGTAAGACTTGTTTAACTTGAGCCATTATTGGAGAGAGGCAAGATTAGAAAGTGGAGAGAGCCAAGAGACATACAGTATATGAGTCAAAATAGGCTTTTGGGGGTTCCAATTTAGTATTACTCTACTTCGAGTAATTTAGTAGTCAAGCCCCTGCTAGTGAGTATGAACACATCTGCAGGCGGCGCCTGGTCAGTGTAGAAGCCGGCCAGGGGCGCCATCTAGTGGTGATTAATACTAACAACATGGGAACAGAATCAGGGAAAGTTTGTCTTTAGCATCCACATAAACAAAGTTAGAATGGGTTGTGGTGTGTTATTGTAGGCCAACCGTACTGCTTTTTCACGTTAAAATATTTTCAGATCCTCTATACTCACTGAATATATGTGCTGTAAAGCCGTGGAGAATTACAGGAGTTTATTATCCAGGTATTCAAATGTACAAAAAATGTCTCTTGGCTTTTGCTCCCATCAATACAACACAGAGGAAAAAGAATAGAAATAGAGAAAGAGTAGGTAATAAGATAACAGCTTTTTACAACATGTTTTTAAAATATTCATTATATATCAGTTTGAAATTGACGTGATCTTAATATTTATAAACATGAGATGTAATGCTTGAAATGAGGTTTTGACTTTGAACGAGAACAATTTGTTTTTAGAAAGAAAGGAAGCAAATGAAAGTCCAGAAATTACAATGTGGCAGTCGATATGATGGAATACATGAAAATAAGAAGTATTCTAGTCATGAAATTCACATTAGAAAGACCTGATGATAAGATGCTGTCCGTCTGCATAAGTCCATCTGCACTCTTCTGGTTTCAGACCTATGCAGTTTACCTTCACTATATCTGTCATTAATCTTCCTTATATAAGTCTATTGCAATGCAAGACTTAGAGAACTTGAAACCTTCTTTACAGATATATAGACATGTCCTTATGAGCAAGCTTAAGACAATAACATTATGATTGATTGTATAATTACTACACATAGTGACACACTAAACATAGCTGGGTGAAAATATAAACCCTAACACAACATTTTGAGCAAATGTGAATGTGGTGATGCTTGTGCCCCACCTTCCATGGAATTGTTTATGCTTTGATAAGAGGAACTGTTCTAGGAGGATTTTATTTTGAAAATCGTCTCTGCTAGCTTGGCTTCCCTTCACGCCCTGTGAAATAAAAACTTGATGGAAACTTGATGGAAGCAATTATACATGTTAAAGCCACTTTGTTTTTTTCTACATGTCGTTTTTTTTTTAATCAATTTAAACATGTTGTTCCTAAAACTTTCAGCATTCGTCAGAGGGGTTTTATTTTGACAGTTCACACAGGATTTGCTCTAGAGATATCTGTGCTCGCCTTGCGCACTTCTGAAGTTAACTATGGGTACGTGGTAGGTGACCAACGGTTTGTTTCTTTGCGGAGTAGTCCGCTACTTTAAAAACCTGACAGGAACTGAGCCGAAAGGCCGGACACACAGGATGGTTCCCCGCCGGCAGGACTCAGAGATGAAAAGGACCGGAGCAGCACGGAGCGGCTCGGTTATACACTTTAGGACAACGGTGAGCTCGGGCTCCGCGCGTCGCAGCTCAGCCGTGCTTCCGTCGATCCTAACGTTCCTGGTGATCGTTGCATCTGGAGGCCTGCTGCTCATGATAGAGAAAGGCATGCTCAACAGCATGGAGACGCCTCCACCCCGGAGTGACGGCAAGAGGTTGGATTTCATTCGGCAAGCTGGGAAACGCAGCCACCCCGCTGTTGACGAGGAGTCCCAGGTAAGTTAAAGTACCAGCTACAGGTAACTTCCATTGGCCTGAAGTTACTTTATCTGTGGTGTCTACCAAGTGTAGCCTCTAGTTTTGGTATACTACTATTTCATCTCCTGATGTGTAAGTTCAACACATTGACGTTCGTGCATGTGTATTAACACTGTGAATGCGTCACCAGTGATACGTGCACGAGGTGGGGAAGGCTTCACCTCAAACCCCATCATCAACCCAAGACTTTTTTTCTTCTCAAAAGTTTTGGTTTCACATTTTCTCACTTGAACCCCCACATATAATCACTTTCCAATTTATGTATTAGTATTTTTGCAATACTAATCATGCCTTGTAAGGTGACCTTTAAGTAAAAAATGTATTGGAATGCCCCTTTAATGCCCTCCCTCCTTTCATTTCACATTCAGATCCTCCAGGAGATCCGTAATCGGACTATGAGGACCATGTGCAGCCAAAAGAACATGCCCCATAACATCTGGTCCCTAAGTCCTCAGCAGAGGAAGACAGTGCTGCAGCACATCCTGGTGAACGAGGAGTACCACTTCCTCTACTGCTATGTGCCCAAAGTGGCATGCTCCAACTGGAAGAGGGTCCTGAAGGTTCTGAGTGGCGCTCTAGACAATGTGGAGGTTAAAATTAAGATGGACCACCGCAGTGACCTGCTGTTTTTGTCGTCGTTGAAACCAGAGGCGATCCGCTACCGCCTCAAGCATTACTACAAGTTCATGTTTGTGCGGGAGCCCATGGAGCGCCTGCTTTCTGCATATAGGAACAAGTTTGGGGAGATTGAGTCCTACAAGAAAAAATATGGTGTTGAGATCGTAAAGCGGTACAGAAAGGGCTACAATAAGAACAAGTTAATAACTGGAGATGACGTGACGTTTGCTGAGTTTGTCCGATACTTGCTGGATGAGGACGTGGAGCATATGAATGAGCACTGGATGCCAATGTACAACTTATGCCAACCATGTGCTGTGTCTTATGACTTTATTGGCTCTTACGAGCATCTTGAAAAAGATTCTGAGTTTGTGCTTCAACAAATTGGAGCACCCCGTCATATTCGCTTTCCAGAGAGGCAAACATGGTACAAGCCTGTTACCTTAGAGACCATACACTTTTATCTATGCAGCTTACCACAAAAGCTACTGAGGGATCTCCTGCCTAAGTATATTTTAGACTTTTCCCTTTTCACTTATTCTCTCCCCAACACAACCAGTGAACGCTGTTTGCATTAAATGCTAATATTTTGTATCTTATGAGATGATTTTGAAATGCATAATCGTCTGTATTATTTTACTTCTGGCGAGCATAATCAGAATTGGCTAGCTGTTACACTTTTTTTCTTGAGATGTCTGCATCATTGCAAACTGCTGTTTATTGCAAGAGATGGAGACTGACAACACAACCACTACAACTCGAAATCAGCTGCACAGGAAAAAAGCAATCACAGTGTCGTCTGACTTCCAAAACATTCCTGCCATGCACCTTTCTGCAAATGAACATATTCAGTATAGACTGATGAAATATCATTGCAAGAGCAAACTTTGTATTTTGATTGTTTTCTTTCACTATGAATTGCATATACTTAGCAGGTTGCGGATTATTTTAAAATCAAGCTTTTATGTTTTCTGTATTTGACAGTTGTTATTCCCATCTGTCTGCCACTCCTTTCCATAACCCAGATATTTACTATGGAATTAAACATTTCGTATTCAAGTTGGTGTGTATGCTGATATGATGTACATGACTGGAATTTATGTTTCGCTTTATTTGCGAAATTATTTCAAAATCAATTAAAAAACATATATAATGCATAATATACAGTGAACAGCGCTGCACCATAAACATAATATATCTGCTCCCCCAAAGGTCCAGCTTTAATGTTGATGCCTTGCAGGCCTTTTGAATTCATATCCGGACTCTTGTCTTGAAGCACGAGGTTCAAGTGGTTTCTACCCTCAGCATTTATCATGAATTGTTGAAGCTTATACTTCTGAGTAAGTCAATAGATTGGATGTTTGCGTGGAGGTATGCGTTACATTAACGCTCATCCCTTGCATATTTTCACTATAACTCTGTTTGCACATCCCTCCATAACTCAGCATTGCAAAATAACATATTTTAAGCTATTCTATTCTATTTGTTTTTGGTTTTTATCATTCACTCAAATTTTTCTGCACTTGACTTTTTTATCAGTACTTGTATTTTTATACCGCATGCTCTTTATTTATGCTCTTCCTGTCTTCATGTTGACTGTTAGCACCAATGTACCATGACAAATTCCTCGTATTGTGAGATCTTTACTTGGCAATAAACCCGATCCTGAGGTAAGGGAGAGGAATTGTTAAACAACCCCTCTCAAGTCGTATTGTTTTCAGTTAGTTTTATTTATAAAAAAGGAGCAGATTGTTTTCCTGTGATTTTCACAGATTCCCAACACATTCAAAATATATTCAAAATAAACAGGTACATTCCTAGGTGAAAGAATACATGAAGCAAAACATTATGGGATTAACAAACCAGCTCTGTCATTTTATTGTTTAATAAGACTACTTGTTTGCCGGCTTATCACTGGAGCGATCAGGAGAACGGAGGATTGATCGTTCCAGGGACACGGGATGAAGACTGGCAGAGGCGTTGAGGGGCGACGAGCTCCGCAGGGATGAGAATGAAACACCTTGTCTGCGCATTTCCTGAACTGCCCTTTCACTGCAATCAGAGAAACAATGAGACAAGGTAAGACTTTCACCTTGGACTCCAGGAAGCTGAAATAGAGAGGATTTTTCTCTATTCTGACATCTACCGGGAGGTCCATAAATTGAGTAATTGTGAAAATGATTAATAGATTAATAGATCTGTTGACCAATGCATCTGTATAAAAAGCAGCCCGATAGCTCACCGCTCAAAGCGTTCAGTGGTCAACTGTCTTTTCAGAATGCACATCTCCTCCTGAAGTTGAGAGACTTTGCCACGGAGGTTTGACACCTCCCTTGCATGCTCTGCACTGAGATATACACATGCAAACAAACAATAATTAACTTTTTAATACTTTTAAATTACATTTCCTTCACATTTAAAAAACAGCAGAGATTTGAAATTGTCTCACGTTTTGCTATCAGCCAGGGTGAGCCTGTCACGTAGACCCTTCAAATCAGACTCTTGCTCGCTAGCTGTCAGGTGCATTTGGAATTCCTTTTGCCGATTGGTGGTGAGCAGTGTCTCAAGGTTACGGACCATTAACCTTTCACTGGTTAGTTGCTTCTTTAGTAGCTCTGTCTCTGTACGAACATCTTCCAGTTCTCCAGTGACCTAGAGAACATAGGATGCATTACACAAAAAGGATAAATATCACAAGACAAATGATGGCTGCTGGTGATCATGACAAGGAAAAACAGATCGTTTAATGAAAAGACAAACAGAAGCAGGCCTCACCCTCTCCAGGTCCATGCTCATAGAGGTGAGATTGCGTGCAATAAGTTCCTTGCCAGAGTCCAGTTTGACACAGAGCTCCCTTAAGGAGGCCAGATCAGAGAGTAGAGCAGCCTTCTCCTCCTGTGCTTTATGTAGATCCTCCTCAAGTCGGGGCATTCCACAAACCAGCGATGATACTTGTGCTTCATAAGCCTGCATGGCCTGCATATACTTCAAAACGAGAAAAATGTACATTATATTTCATGATGTTATATAGACACCTCTTAGTGCTTTCAATGTATCAGCTGCATGTTGGAGCAAATTGTCTCACCTGCTGAATCTCACTCTCCTGGCGGCTGAGAGTTTCACAGAGATGCCTGCGTTCAGATTCCGAAGAGAGGAGCTCCAGGCGGATAGAGCTATTGAGACCTTCAGTCTCCTGCAATTTCTGCTCCCGCTCCTCCATCTCAGAGTGGGTGATTCGAAAGCGATCCAGCAGGTCCCTATTCTCCTGCTCCTGTTGATTAACACCTCACAATCAGCTGGCAGAACATGCTGACACCTACAGTACATCTTGTCCAGGCACTTCTGATTTCAATCATGTTTAACTTTCACTGCCCAAAGTATCAGGAGGGTAGCATCTATTATACAGCATAAAGCAGTGTTCCCTTGCCTTTGCTGCAATCAGTTTCTCAATCCTGTAAACTACAGAAATGTATTTGTGGACCCTCAATTTCAGATCCTCCTTCTCATGCAAAGCCTCTTCCATCTCAACACGTACAGCCTAGACACACAAATGAAACACAAGAGGAGCTGAGGGTCATCGCGGTTCGCACGTAACAAATTGGAAAAATTACAAATAATATTAAAGAAAATAAAAAAAGGAACCACAAGTTACACCTGACTGTGGGGGATGAATACTTACTTGGTTCTCTCTTGTCATTGTGACCAGGTCATCTTGCAGCTTCCTGTTTTCTCTGATTGTGATTCCCTTGTCTGTTTTAAGTCTCGACAGCTCCTCCTGGGAGGCATCCAGCTGATTCCTCAGACTGGCCATCTCCCTCTCGCGGCTGTTTAGCGCCCCCTGCAGCTGACTGCGAGAATCAGGTGTTACATCAACACACGGACACAGAAGACCACACAAGCCATACTAACTAATGAAGAAGAAAGTTTGCTATCTGGTGTAATGATGGCTGGGTGAAAATTAAACAAAATAACTGAGACCGAGATACTCACGCTAATGAGTTGTCCATTTCTGTGATTGTGAGCCTCATGTCTTCCAGGGTCTTTTCCTGCCCAAATATGAAACTCCAAAATATTAGTGCACTTCAATTTAGTTATATATTATATATAGAGTTGATAATGTGATTTCAATTGAGAGTTCAGAGGAACAAATAACCATTATAAGGTGTTTTGAGCTCTGACAGAAGACTGCATGCAGCAGAGATTTTAAATAGCTATTACTTAGAGACGACTACCTTCCTGCAAAGCTCCTCCTGGAGATCAACCAGCTTTTCAGTCTTTTGATCCACTTCATCCAGCAGAGTATCTTTCTCCCTATCCAGTGCAGAGATAGACTTATGACAAACAGATGAATCCTGCTTGAGCTTTGAGACCTGCTGACTCAGCTCCACTGGAAGACAAAACAGATAAATCATGCATGGAGGGTTGAACATTTTTGAAAATTGCAAAAGTAGCAGTCCATCCTGAGCCGTATTAAACCCACTTATTCACCTATTGTCACCTCGAGTTTTGCCATCTGCTCATGGGCAGCATTCAGGTCATTCATCTTCACAGACAGCCTGTGTTGGACGTCAGACAGCGACTGCTCCATCTGCTCCTGTAAAAGCCTTTAGAGAGACACGGAATCCAACCATCAGTGCACTAACAGGCAGGTGATAAATACACGGACAATAAAGAGTGTCGGGGGAAAAAAAAGGAGGAGGTGTTTACACTTGGGCGATAAGACGAATAATAAGGTAGATAAGAAAGTTGTCTCCCCCAGAATTCTGTAAATAGCAAGTGCAATTGTCATGAATAGGAAATAGCAGTTGGAGTCAGGCCATATTTCTAACTTATCTTTATGCAAAACAGGACAGAGACAGTTACAGTTGAGCCATCAATAGTAGTCGTTATAAGAATATAATGTCAATGCCGGTGTTTGAGCCGACGGGGGCCGTTTGGATTTGATCAGTTGCATTAAAGTATGTATTTAACAACTTCTTGAGATCAGTAGATAAGATTTCATTCTTTTAGAAACCCAATCTAGTGCATAAGAACATACACAAGGGATATACACTGAATTACATACGATTATTCTGTATTTTTTAACATTGTGAAACACAAACCTGAGGTAATTACAGTCTGCCGTCTTCTGAGCTGCCTCCTCTTCCTTCTGAACCATCACAGCAGACCAAATATTCCGCTCCTGCTCCATAGCCTCCGCCTTCTCTTTCAGAAGACTCAGCTGCGACCGCAGGTCCAGTCGCTCCCGCTCCAGCTACACCCCAGAACACACAATGTGCAACGTTAATATGTGAAGCCACAGTGACCATTATACAATGACTGTTGACTGGGTCATTGGAATTATAAAGAGTATGTGTACTTGGTAGGGGGAAACTGTTCATTTAAATAACCATGGGCCTTACACTATTAACAGAATTCTGCAGGTCAAGGATCCTCATCTCCTCTCCTGGTCTGTCTGTTAAAGTCTTGCCAACCTATAAAACATTTGGATCCATACAAGTTCTAAAATACTACTTCACAATATGCCATCGGATTTCTCAGCAGAGTTTTAAATAAAAGGCACTGATTCTTGCAGATTAAAAATTTATCGAATTCTTCAGGTTGTAATTACTGTTTGCTGGTTGATTGAAGTGTTCAGATAAAAATGACATTGAATCTAAAACTAGGTACGTTACAGACTGGAATATGTGGCAGAGTATTTTACTGATGACGACAACAAATATCTGTAATATCATCAATGATCTTCAGTCTCTTCACCAGTGTTTCCCTTTCAGTTGGCATCGCCTGGATTTCGATTTCTGCCCGTCTGATATCCACCTTTGGTTTTGAGAGGTCAGCTGATACATCTGGGCTGCGGGTACGATTCAGGTCCACTTGAGCCTAAATAAAGAAGAGCATTTGGTCCTTACAAGACTGAGATAAGTCATCTTAGATACCTGAAGGCATATTTCTTTCACTAACCTGCTGAAACAGGATTTTGGATTGGTCTCTCTCAGCGATGAGGTCCTTCATTTTGTTCTGGATTTCCTCCATGTGCTTCTCAAAATCCAGCAGCGCAGCTTTCAGCTCATCTCTTTCCTTTACCAAACTACGACGCTCTGTCTCTGCATCTCCCTAAAATTCGAGGCAGTTATAAGCTTTGTTCACTGGTTTATGACAATGATGAATGAAAAATATCAGCCATATTTACGGTTTAATCTTACTCTGATTACTTTGGACCCAGGACTCCTGCCCCTGCCTGGACTACGACAGGGGCGGCTCAACTCCGGGCTGCCAGCCCCTCTGGCTCTTTTGTAGGTTTCAGCTTCTCTGCGATAGTGATCCCTCTCCTCCTCTAGGCTCTTGACGAAGGCATCCAGACGAGATGGGGAGCGTTCCCTTCCACAAACACCATGTTTAACCCGCATGGTCTCCAACTCCAGCACCAAGTTTTTGTCTATGACACAGCAACTTACTGATCAGTCTTATAACACTGTTATAAATACACTTGGTCAATCTTTGTTGTGGTATACCAAGCTACTGCAAGCTACTGCTTACCAGCTGCCATCACTTTTTCCATTTTGTGCTGCAGCCTGTTTTTTTCTTCCTCTAGGAAGTTGACCAGTCCCTCCATTTTCTCATTCTGCTCTTTGAGCTCCACCACCTGGTCTCTAAGCTGGTCCTTTTCAAAGTCATTGTCACACTGCTCCTAAATTACCAAAGCCCAGGACATTGAGTGAAAATAATTAAACTAAATAAGAACTGCCTGGACCTCATCTGTGAAAGCTCCAGGCACTTACAAAAAACAAAATGAATGCAAAAGGGTGTAACAGTAGAAAAACGACAGGTTTTGGAAAAGAACAGTAGTTAATGTTTTGCAATGAATGACCATGTGTATACTACATTACAGAAGTATTCCCACTAACAAAATATAAAATAAAGATATATGTAATATATAAAGCACATACCCTCAATTTTCTGATAACATCCTCCAAGTCTTCAATGGTTCTCTGTTGCCTTTGCATTTCTTTCTGTTGAGAAAAAAGTACTTTTGAGATTTATTTTTAATTTGAGAATCTAGTTTATTTTTTACTTAAGTTCACCAGCTGTACTCAGTTTGTTAATAAACATAATCGCATGTCTTTCTCTCTGCCTTCATATGTTCTCACTTCATTTACCTGGAATTCCAATTCAAGAGAGTCAAACAACCTCTCCTGATCCTTGTCAATTGGATTCTTGAGGCTGTCTACATGCGTCGGCTCCATTTTGGAGGGAGCATCGATCTTCCTCTGCTGCAGTCCCTCTACCTTCTCCTCCAGTGTCCTGTTAGTTTCTTGTAGGTACTCAATCTGTGCAACACAAAGCAACTCTTAATGTATAGGAGAATGGGTAGCTACTTTATCGCTCTATTATGAGAGGTAAACATGATGATCAATAATCCATCGAATGACATTTCATGTTCTATACAGTGCATATTCATGATGGTGTGTTTCCTGTGTAATGAATGATGTCCTTGCCTGAAGGTTTAGATGGGCGATGAGTTTCTCGTTGCTGTTGTTATGAGCCTCCAGAGAAATGACATCATGAGGTCGCCCTCCATGAAGTGCATGATTCAGACGCTCAATCTCTTTGTTCCTCTCTTCTACCTAAAAGAAGCATTAAAAAAAAAAAAAGAAATTATCTCCATGACAATATATTTAAACGGCTGCACATTTGGTTCAAATTTACTTACTTGGGTATTTAAGAGTTTTATAAATTCATCAGAGGTTTCCAGGTCTCTTCGGACTTTTATGTTGTCCTCCTTTAGCTCAAGAATACTAAAATGACAGTAAATCAAGCAGATGCTGAATGCATAATACAAAATGGAAGCATCTACAATCAATCAGTCACAAACTGGAAGCACACCTTCTATCTGCCAGCTGCAGTAAGTCATGTATATATGGATCATCTGGCTGGGACACAGGATAAGCTGATGTAGAAGAAGGTGGTGTAAGTCCATCAATCTGCATTCTCTGACACCTGAAAGGAATCCTGCATTTTTTTCCACCTATGAAAATGTGTGAGAGGTAAACATCCATTTATTAGTTATGGAGTTTCATTTTTGATTGCAGTTAAAGTTTTCCGTGATTAGGTCTGTACTTTGAGTATATACAATGCAATGATATGGCACTGACATCATCTACCATGTCAAATAACACTTCTGGTATGCTAAGATCACTGGAATTACCTGGTGTCTGCACCACTGCTTGCAAGTTCTTCTCCTGCAGCTGTTGGATGCGCCTAGCTTTAGCTTCACTATCTTTCTCCAGGCAGCGAACCTTGTGCACATACTGATTGTTTAAAAACTTGAGATCAGATGTCTCATTGGCCAGTTTTCTGATGTGGGTCTTCAGCTCTGAAACAAGAGAGGATTGTGTGGGGTTGTCAAAAGCGGGTCTAGGATGTGTAAATGCAGTTGGTGGTCCACAGCTTACCTCTGGTGACAGTCTCCTTGTCCTCCTTCAGTTTCAGAAGCTCAATGTGCAGCTCATTGTTCTCTCTGACCAGCCGGGCATTCTCTGCCCTGTATGGGTCCAGAAGGGCATCGATGTTTTGTCTTTCTTTTTCAGTCTGTATTACTGAAAGTTCTTCCTTTCGCAGACTTTCAGTTGTATGGAGCAGATCTCTGTAATGCCAAGAATGATATGTCAGCACAACTGATCTATTTTGATTAAATGTCAGAAAATACGAGGAAGTGTCAGCAGGTGAACAAGGAGAAAGGGTTCACCTGAATAGCTTCTCCACTAGAG
>CAAKHC010002677.1:5828-24811 GCA_901007825.1 Macroramphosus scolopax | reverse complement strand
CTGACAACATCAGCAGCGCAACAACGTCTGTGCTGTGATTGGTGCTAAACTGACATGTGACCTGATGAGTCAGAGAGAAAGTTAGAAGCAACAGAAGATATTTCTAATGTCGGCTGCTGTGTGGACTG
The DNA here is from genome assembly GCA_901007825.1 of Macroramphosus scolopax. NCBI lineage: Eukaryota > Metazoa > Chordata > Actinopteri > Syngnathiformes > Centriscidae > Macroramphosus > Macroramphosus scolopax. The sequence goes on along the minus strand of CAAKHC010002677.1, from coordinate 24,683 downwards.
AATGTTCTGCTGCACCGCACTCTGCAGAGGTCTCTCTCTCTCTCTCTCTCTCTCTCTCTCTCTCTCTCTCTCTCTCTCTCTCTCTCTCTCTATCGTCTGGTTAGTTTTTAAGTAATCCTGCTGACAGATATAACCCCCTCGGTGGAGGTAATTACACAGCAGTTTCCCTTTAAATAGAATTGTACATCCATATGTTGGATCACACTAAAGGGCCCATCATCCGGCCCATTGTCTCCACAGGCCTTCTTCTCCCCGTGCTCCTTTTTTAGATAATAAAATTATACCTATAGTTTATTATACTTTTTCCTTAGGTCCAGTAGGATTTCATTTTATTTTGAATGCAGTAAAAAACGTGTAAGAATACAGTGACAGTATATATTCTGACACTAGTGTACTAACTAGGCAAACAAAAGTACCTCAAATACAGGAAACATTTAATCTATTAACTCAAGAGCAGCTCTCAGCATCCTAAGTGGTTTCAATTTGACACAGCTTGAAGTAAAGTAATACGGCTCATTCACACCTTCACTGTAGTGCGATTAGACAGTGACCTTGCTCTCCGTCCTTCCTCGCGTGTCCGGTCGCACAGTGACCTTACTGGTCGACGCGTCTGTGTTGTGGCGTATTTGTTCCCTGAGAGTATCGATCGCAGGCAGCGCGGCCGTCAATGGAGAGTCTGTCGCAGGTTTCGCTCTGTGCACCAGGAATGTGCACATCTGGGCATGCATGGCGCCACGCGAGCGAGCTGATTGGTCAACATGTGTCTGACAGCGTATTTATCAGTGGACAGCCCGCCTCTGTCAATATTTTGCCTGATGTAAATTTGAGTCGCACAAACCCTCGATTACCATTGTTGCTGTGTCACCCAGGCACCAGCTGCCTCTGGTCCAATTCAATGCCAGCATCTCTCTTCTCCCTCTCTCTCTCCGTCTCTCCTTCCTCCTCTGTCTCTTGATGCACAATCACTCTTTCTATCCGTCTGTCTGTCTCCTCCATTTCTTCCTCGCCTCTCCCTCCCTCCTGATGCTGTCGCTGGCATTTGAGGTGGCCACTTTTGTGCCAGACAGCCATTCCTCAGATTGAGATATCCCAGGTTTTAAAGTCACTCAGACAGATTTACTATCTTAATGAGAGAGTGTGGCGATGGTGGGGGCGGGGTGGGGGGGGGGGGTCGGTGCGGGCCGTTGGGTCCGGATGGCGTTTTGATCCCCTAATTTCGGATTCATTTCTGCCGTCGTCTGAGCTGTGATGGACAGATAAAAAGACTGCATTATCTGAGTTTGCTTTGGACTGACAGACGTTCCTAATGTGACTATCAGCTTTTCAAAAGAGACACAGGCGAAGGGGCGAACGAGAGGAGAAAACCAGTGGAAGCATTTTGGATCTTGTTCCGCTTGAGATGTGTCTTTGCCTTGAGCGGCGATTGATTGACGGCCGCGAGGCAGATGGACACATAAGGAGCACTCTGCTAGGGAGGTTGCCACTCAATGCACATAGAGCGACGCTGACATTTCACAGAACAACATACATCAAATGATCAATATTCATCGCTCTCCCTGACGAGGCTACTAGGCTGAGAAATAGTTCCTCTGCCTCACAAGGGCAAAGCAGCTCGTTGGTAAAGCAGGGGGTGCTGAACTCTCACCGCGAACATTGTTGAACCTGTGATTTATTTTCCAGCCACGTCACGACCAGAACAAAACCTTTGCAACTGATCCGTATTAATAGACACTGTTTGCACACATCCTCCCCGGTTAGATCCTCTTGCGGCTGTGAGGAACTTAGGCATTGGCCCGCTTTTATTTAGACAGAATGAGTTCAAAAATAAAGACAGTGTGCTTAGGAAGTTTCTTTTGGATGAAAGGGCGAAGCAGCGCAGGCATACGGCAGTCAAGACTTAATACGTCTAATTATACTTCTGCTTTCATGTTGATGAATGAGACCTTGTGCTCCTCCTGTCCTGCTGTGGGTTTCTGTCGTCCTTGCTGCCGCACGTGTCTCCGTGCAGCTTATTGATCGACTTGTATTTTATTTTCCAGGTGGAAGAATCTGACAGCTGCTTCCACTCTCCATGCGGACGTGTTGGAGACACGTTTCACATATTCCTGTTGGAGAAGGAGGACGAAGCAGCAACCCCCCGTAGCTGCAGTGAAGAAAACAAAAGGCCGCTTATCTCCAGGCTCCCGTCTCTGCTCTTGGAAACATTAAGAGTATCAGAAAAAAACAAAAGGTTATGCATGCACTTCAGGCATAACTCTGCATTCCTCAGCCAAATCTATTTGCAAAGACAATTCTACATGTAGTGTCTCCGCCCGGCGAGCAGCTTCCTCATGGCCCAGAACCTCGAGAGTCATTTCCAGTAAAGGTAAGACACAAACCTTGACACTCGGTGAATATCGTCTTTATCAATCTGACATCATTATAAACAAGGAAGAACCTCATCTCTTCATCTCTCCGAGGGTCTGTTGATCCTTTCCTTTGCTTTTAAAGGATTTAACACACAGAATTATCTGAAATCACACTCAAATTACAGTTTTGTAATTCTGACCTGAAGATGTTTAATGCATCGGTCATACTTGTATGTTGGACTCCCTGCAATTCATCACATTTGTTGAATGAGCCATTATAATCGGACTAAATGTTAGGAGGAAGGTTTGGACTGTGCAGTCTCAAGAACTTTGAGTTCAAACTCCTTCAGTTCCCGCAGTGGCAGGTAAATGTAGATTGTGTTAGTTTGATGAAGCTGAAGTATATTTGATATTAAGGTGGAATGAAATCTGTGTAAAGATCGTTCAGTATCAAACCAGGCAGACTCTGAGAGATCCAACAGCAGCGTGCCCTGCAAGGAAATCACATTAATATTCCAAAGGCGAAACATTTATTTTATTTTACTTATGGTTCAAAAACTTTTAACCAAATAATGCCGGTGTGTGAAGTCTTAAAAAACTGTCACATAGGATGAGATTATAGATTGAGGCTTGTGGAATGTTGTCCCATTCCTCCACAAGAGCTGTGCAGAGGTCTCAGGGACATGTCTGGAGAACGGGGCTGTTTTCAGCTTCCAGAAACTGTCTCCACAATCCATTGAGATATTACTTACACAAATTGAAAGTACTGTGTTTATATTATTGTTCCGGATATTAAGGAGGTAGAAGAAGGTCTGAATGATCAACAGTGTGATTTGTGGCAGCAGCAGAAGTGTCTGTGTGTAAGTTAAGATGTTTTCATACTGTTAGCAAAGTCGTCTTAACGCACGCCAAAGAAATATCTTGTATCACTGCAGCCAACGATCTTTTAGGGACACACTGATGGTTTTGGCATCGGTGCTCGTACTTAATGGCGAAGGTGACCAATCTGCCAAAAAGGTGATTTGTGCACTTTAATGTCCTCATACACTTTCTCTCTTCCAGGGAAAGTGAGAGGGGTGGGTGTCGCTCACTCTTAAATGGGCGCATCAATCTCTGTGACCCCGCCCAGGACACCCGGTCAAGCCCCTCGTGTTCCTCTTTAACACCGCCGTGACCCCACCCCCCCCAGCATCCCCTCGCTTCTTCACTCTCACCTTGTAAACAGTGGACGGGCCAACACTCCACTCCCCCGAGCGCCGTCCGATAGGTGAGGGCGGCGAGGGCTGCGTTGTCATTGGCTGACTGCTGGTGAGAGTGCGATGCAGATTGGAGGATGTCGGGGGACTGGGAAGAAGACCTGTGTAAGAAGGCACTGGGGCTGCTGGAGGAGCTGTGCTTCAACTCCCCAAGAGGTTACAGCCAGAGTGAACACTGCCTGGAGTTCAGAGACCTGGTGAGAGGACGCAGCCGACAGCTGGATACAGGTAACCGACACACCTCATCCACCTCTGATGTGGGGACTTAACGACACTCAACACTGTAAGCTGAAGGGCTCAACAGCCGGCTGCACATACAAACCAAAGTATTCGGAGGACGACTGGTTGGCTTGTGTTTTGTTTCACTGCTGAATTTTTGATCCAGAAAGTTCAAATCTGAATTAATAACTGAAGGGTAAAAATATATATTTAAACTTATTTAACACGTTTTTTTTTTTTTAATTAATAAATTATTAATACAAGTTTTATTTTTAGAAAATGTAGTTAAAACAAATTCACCAACTGAGTGTCAATTTGCAGCTCATGATTGCCGGTAGTCCAGCTGGTTGGCCCCGCCCACATATTTCCATCTCAGCTCAACATCTATTTGGCCCCGCCCACATATTTCCATGTTGGCTATTATATGTATCTTTTGCTAACTTCACATTTAACATATATATAGTTTGTGAATTCTAGATGTAATGTTCCCTGGCTCATGCTACACCTGAACAATAACCAGGTAGTTTTTGTTTAATCCTTCTAAAAGACGGACTAACGTCGCTGCTGCTGCTGCTGCTGCTGCTGCTGCTGCTGCTGCTGCTGCTGCTCCCCGTGTGGGAGGAAACTACAAACTTTCACAAACTACAAACCTTTGAGAAATAAATCCAGTTTTGCCACGTGCCTGAAACAGCAGCATGTTCGACGTTAACACACGACAAGTTAAATGTTAAAGATGGTTAAGGAGTTCTGTGCACTCAGGACAACAAGCCATGAAATATTCATCTGCTACATTGCAACGGCTGCAGTACATTTTCTTTTCGGACCGAAAAAAGAGTCTCGGTAGGATTCTCTGAACGTTATCACAGAGCCGGAGTTAAATATATTTATTTATTTTACCAAACGGAGTAGGTGCACCGCGCTGCACCGCCGAGAGTATAATGTGCAGGGTATTGTGTGTGGGTTCTCCCTGTGATGCAGATTAGCGTGGATATCTGTGGCTCAGTGTAGATTAGCCTGGATTGGCTGCATGTTGCCTCTGCAGATTTGGATGGCTCTGTGAAGAAATGTCACGCAGTGGTTTTAGGCAATAGCCCCCTCGCTTACCAGCTGCGCTTTCTTGGTGTGTGCTGACAAAAAGAAACTGCGCGGCCTCTGAGGGCCACAACCGCCCAAAGCTGCCAGCGGATGGCTTGTGTAAGCAGCGGAGATGTGTTTGATGTGGAGCAATGTACAACTCCCAGTGGGCTTGCATCAGGCGCTGATTGACAGGGAGTCTCAGTCCCTCTTCACGGTGCACTTCAGAGGCCTCCTACCCACCCACCTACCCATCCACTCACTCGCCTTTTTTTTCATGCTTTGTGGATTAGCGTTGGATCTTTGGCAGGATCATCCTCAGGAAGGTGCAGCGGCTGCCCTAAAGAGAGACAAATGGAGCAGAGAGGTTTGGCCACCGACAGCCCCCGAGCACATTTGATCACAGCCGCGTGTTATCAGTGCAGCCGGATCTGCCAACCACACACAATCTACTCCGCTGCCTCCTTGCTTTGTGTTCCCCCTCCAGATCAATACATTAACCTTTCTCATCCTTAAACTCCTCCCCTCTTTAGGTTCCGCGGTAAATCATTGTCAGCTTGTTTTCTCCCTCCGCTCGGTTTCCCCAGGTGCGTCTCTCTCTATCATTGCCTTCTTGGTTTTCTCCTCGTTCACACATGGCGAGCTGGTTGCACCGACTTGATCAACCTCCTCCTGGAAATGAAAAGGAGGAATAGACCCAGTCAGCGAATATGTCTGTTTCAACATGTGCACCAATCTGTTTCCTCCCTTCTCCCTCTGTCTGTCCCAGCCCCGTCTGGTTTTTACTTTCTTTCTCTTCACCTCCATTCCATCTCTTCTGTCCCCACGTCTGCTGATCTCCATCCTCTCTTTCTGTCCAACTCCCCTCCTTTTCCATCCCTTGTTCCGAGTCGCTCTCCACGGCAACAGATCGATACCTACACCCCCAATCATATCTTTTAAACAAGTTCTGATTAATGACATACACAGACTGATGAATTATTCACCAGCGAGAGGGAGGCAAAGAAGGGGGGGACACAGAGAGAACGTAGGGGGTGACGGAGAAAGAGACGGCCGCCGAGGAGATGAATAAAGTCAAAGCATGCAGAGGCAGGCAGCATGAGAGAGGAAGTAAGAGCAAGGAATGATGGGTGCTCGAGGGGACTGTACATAACCCGAATTCCACAAGATGTACCGGACGGCTGGAGGTTTGTTTTCAGCCTGTTACAGATAAAACTGTGCTGTTCAACATTCTTTATGTCTCTGTCGGGCCCATAAAGCCGGTCTGGGTTGATGTAAATTCAATGGAAATAGAGGTAAAAGGACAGAAAGCTTGTTTGAAAGTGAGGGTTCAGGACAGGTTCTTAACTGGTGGCCCACCGGTCAACACCGGCGCTGCACGGCGGTGAAGTCAACTCACCGTGAGACGCTGTGCATCGTCATAAATCTTCTTGGCCTATATGCAAACTATGAATATTCATGTTCAGGGCTCAGGGGCTCTCTGATTGGTTCTTTTGTTAAGACAGCACAATGCTATTTATAAGAGAGACTACAAATGGCTCAGAATAATAAGACATGTTCATTGTATTTATTTATAAAGGGTGTATTTATAGGGCATTCATCTTGAACGTTACGTCTCACAGCTTCACAAACAATTAAGAAGCACACAAAAGTTCCTGAGTGACTCTTTTATTTGGGCTGTTTGATGGAGGCGTTTGCCTGCCGGAGCTGTCCAGCAGTCTGCTGCTGAAACGGCGCTTTTCTTTCTCTCCTGCACAGTTTCCTCCATCGGATAAGTCCTGCTCCACCCTCGCCATCAATCACATCCTCACCCTCCCCACCGCCAGCGCCACCGTCCGACCCTTCTGCACAATCCTCGAGCTGTCACAGATTAAAAGGCTCATAACCAGGAGGAAATGCAGGATGACATTGCATGAAGACATCACTGTGGCTGCTTTTTCCTATTCTAATTGTTTGCTCCCCCCCAACCCCCCAACCCCCCACCCCCCTCGCCTCTTCTCTTCCCCTAAGAATATCCAGTAAGCGGTTTGCCCCCATTTTCAGCTCAGAACTCAAATGAGCTTCAGGGGATGGTCGTCTATTAATTCACGCCCACCGTGGGTTCCCTCTCCCCTCTCCAACGTCCGCAATTTGTAGAAACTGTTTGTTAGTCATCAGACCCCCCCCCCCTTCAAATAGCGTTGCAAGTAGTGCGGTACTGAGACACGTCAACATAATTAAATGACCGCTTGTGCCTGAAGGAGGCGCTGTTGCTAATTAAAGGTGCGTTATGTTGCTTTAAAGGGCCCACACAAAACACCTTTGTTCTTTCCTCCTTCGTCTCTTTAACGTCCGTATTGGTCTTTTGGGGATGATTACATTTAGGACCCTCGAGGACCGTCTATAATCTGTCAAGTTTCTATTGTTTTATGTCACTCTCCACCTCTCCGTCTCTCCTCTGTAGAGATCTCCGTCAGCCTGCTGTCAGTCATCGTGACATTCTGCGGCATCGTCCTCCTCTCCGTGTCCCTCTTCGTGTCCTGGAAGCTCTGCTGGCTGCCATGGCGGGACAAGGAGGGCGGAGGCCTGAGCCTGACGTCGGGGCTGCTGCCCGGAAGCGCCGGCGTTGGAAGTCTCGGCGGTACCGGGGGGTCTTCATTCTTACCCCCGCTGCTACAGAGGAAGGAGGGCCAATCCTCATCCTCGCTGTACCCCTCTCTCGGCCAGCAGGGCCAGCATCACCCCCATTTCTCTGACCTGGTGGGGCTGGAGAGGGGCGAAGTCGGAGGCGTGGTCGGGGGGCCGCATGAGACCCAGGAGCACTCCTACCTGGACATGGACTCCTACCCCAACAACGCTGGTGAGAGACGGACTGTAGACAGTTTCATCTCGCAGACATTTGTCTCTTAATTCCGGTCCGACTGGAAGAGTAATGCATCGCCTCGGTCAATAACTTCTCCTTTTAATAATCTCAATGGGTAATGAATTTAATACATTTCCCTACATACAGTGAAACATTTTCATCAGTACAGCAGCAGCGTGATGAATGCTCGCCGTTATTGTACATGTGCATCCACTTTCTGTTACCAATCATTCTCTTCTTCGTCATAGAATAGAAGCACATAGAGAGATGCAGTTTGGATGAAAAGGATTAATATGTTTATTTCTTCTGTTAGCAAGCGATCGCCTGCTTGTTGCACGAACCTGACGCACCAGATGGTTTGTTGCACGGAACCATCTGGGAAGTCGTCCGTAGAAACAGTTTGGAAAAGGACAAGGAGTTCCAAAGAAACAGACTTGTTTCATTTCTATTGAGGAAGCTTCTTTCACTGATGAAACTCCTTCCAGTCCTGTGATAACCGGTGCTACAGCAGCATCTGTACTAACCTCTCCCGTGTAGCTTGAAACCATGTGAGGTGGATTCTTCCACGATCTCCTCACGTGGCAACGCTCACACACCATGAAATATTCAGCTTCCTTTAAGATCTGATTTAAGCTCCGGAGAGAAGTTGTCTTGTTTGTCTGACGATGTTTGATGTTTGTTTGTCTGCGCTCTGCTATTGACAGTGAGGTTGATGTGAATCTGAGCTAAACCAAACAGCGAGCTGCGAAGCTCATCGCATCCGCAGAGTTGTCTTGTGATTTCTGAGACGGGTTTGAGACTGCAGACAAGGAGCCTGCTCCCATCTCACAGTCGAGGTGTTTAAATATTTGAAAAGAAGAACATATACTAATGCTATGGATATGAATTCATGCAGCCTCAGGAAACCAATCCTGGAAGGCCTGAAGTTCCATATTAAAATAGAAATGCTCCAGAGAGAGAGACAACCTCCACCTCTGTCCCAAAATAAAATGAGCTCTTCCTCGGCCCATCAAGCCCATAACCTCGTCTGCAGGGGTAACAACAGCAAAATGTCTCAATAACATCCCGAGTGAAACTGTCTGAGAACCTTTTTAATGTTTGCACGTCCACCTTAGTGCTTATTTACAACCGGCTGCCGTCACTGGTGGCGACAGGTTCTTGATCAATATTCATTAGTCGCACATCTGCAGGTGGATCTATCACATCCATGTGTTGTGTTGTATTCACGCCGGCTCATTGTAAATATGTCTGCTCATTCCGTCCCTCCTCTCCGCTGTTAAATCACTGCCTGTTAAATCAATATAAGGCAATCGATGCGATCGATGACGCTAACAAAAAAAAAAACCTATTAGCCGCCGCAGGACGGACTGACGCCACAACAGCATTAACAAAGGACACGTGCAAGTTCATTAAGGATTGTCCAATTTCTGCCTCTTTCAGGGACTTTGAAGCTGAGTCAAACGTCTCCAGATGTCCCCAACTCGGAGGGTGGAGCCCATCCTCAGAAAGACCTGCCCAACGCTCACTCCCAGCAGCAGGTCACCCCACGGTCAGTCAGTGGGGCCGTGCATGGGAATGTTGGGGGGAGGCCTGCAGGTGGCGCTGGGGTCGAGAGAGCAGGCGGCGGTGCTGATGCAGGGCAGCAGAGGTGTTGACAGGCAGAGGGGAGGTAGATGATGTGTACAGCAAGGCCTGGCACATCTGTATCAGCTGTGCGGCTCGAGATTCACTCTCTGTGCACGCTGATAACAAACACCTGATTGGTCGGATGCCGCCGGCGTTAACTTGGCCTCTAATGACTCTGAACCTCTTCACAGGAGTTTAATTTGATGTTTCACCAGGTACACCGAAGTAGGAAAGCTGTCATGGAATCGTGACGGCTACATTCTGATACTTTTAATGGATATTAATTCCCGTTTTTCTTTCGTTCGCAGTCACGACCGGCCTTGACGTGATAACACTCGCACTATGACGCACGCGTCTGTAAACGTCTGTGTAACTGAATTAGGACGGTAAACCCGCCGCTGCGTCCCTGATTAAGCTGCTGAATCACAATGAGCATGGAACTGTAGTTCGCGTTGCTGTGCACTGCTACTTAATATTCACCTTCGGAGCTCTTGTGTGTCTGTGTAGGCCCAAGCCCATGACTCACCAGCTCTCCAGCCCTGATTTCCACAGCGAGGAGAAGGAGCAGGTGACCAGCATCGGGCAGATCAAACCGGAGCTCTACAGACCCAAGGGCGACCAGGGCGAAGGCAAACAGGGGGACAACTGCGGCAAGATCAGCTTCCTCCTGCGCTACGCCTTCAAGTAGGTTCACCGCCAACCTGCCTGTGTCCTTGTCCTTTTTATGTCATAATTACCTCTTTGCCACAAACATTTTGAAAGTTTCAACCGTGAGACCTTTACAGCACCATCAGGAAGATGCTGCCTCAGCGTCTGTGTCGAGCCCTCCTGACTGGCTGTCTGGAAAACTGCACACTCGGCTTTATATCCACTTGCTTTATATTTATTATACATCCGTCAGTGCCTTGTGTCTTCACAGTTAACGTCAGACGAGATGTCGCTGTCACTTTAACTCGAGCCCCGGACACAGGCAGCGACACATTCGACATTTCGGAAATGGTGTGATGATGCTGCACAGTTTTACAAGTTGAAAACAAACCCCTGAATACTGTTTGTATGTTTGTGTGACGAGAGGGAGACGACCGACCCCTGTTTGTTTACAATAATCAGACCGTCGGTGGGTGCTGTAGGAGCCAGTTCGATATCCTCTGATGGAGGAATTTGGGGGTTTTTAAAGCATGTAATTGGTTGTTGCTGCGCTGTGAGGTCTGGGTGATGGGAAGTGTGTCTGAATCTGTCTGTGTGCAGTAAGTAAAGGGATGTAGGGTGCAGCTTGTTGGTTTGTGGTCGTTGGTAATTACAGCTTTCCGAAGGAAGCCGCATCTTATGGCTCCTTTTATCCCCGAGCGTTGTTCTCTTCTCCTTCTGGCTGAGCTGTAACAGCGGGCGCCTCCGTTATCTCGGGCATCGTTATCGTCGGAACATTGTCGGCCTCTTGCACCTCTTGGATGCTGCATGTGTAAGAGGAAGCTTCTTAACCCTGCTGGCAGTGATACTCTGACATGGTTCCCACTGATCTTTCGGACGTTTCTCAGCTCCCTTCGCTAATGAAGAGAATCAGAATGGTGGAATCATTAGCGGCTCGGCCGGCTCTCGCTCACTCCTGCCTGCCCTGACATGCAGAAACATTACAATGGGTGAAAGTGCTGATGGTCAGAAAAGAAAGGGAGCGGGAGGCCGTTTCACTCATGAATTATAAATGGAGAGCCACTTTAAACAGCAGCCCGTCAACACATAATAACACCGAACTGCGTTATAGCAGAGAATTAGCAAGGGAGTCGGATGGAGAGAGGTTAATGATGAAAACTATTCATGTGTCCCTTCGTTCCCATTTACAAAGTCACAAGATAATTTATCTTGTGCTGTAGTTGCCTGTCATTACACTGGAGGGAATTGTTTCAGCGCGAGCTGTAACCGGCAGCGAGGAGCTGAGGCATGAAGACTAAAGATACATACAGGCGTGGAGGTGTGTGAGCACCAAACTGTGATAAGATGGGTATGTTAATGTGCGAGACCCCGGTGTTTGGAGCGTAACAGTCAGAACAACAATGTCAATCTTCCGCAGATCCTCTGGGAAAGACATTTCTATCGGCAATCCCATTAAAAGCTGACACATTTCCACTTTGGGAATAACAGCTAGCTTTCAGGCATTGTCTGCCAGGAATAAGGCCGTGAATTTCCCTCTGTGCTCAGACAGTAATAGGTATATTCTCTGCAGCACGCCTCTGGGATTGTGCGAAAAAAAAAAGCCTTGATTTTTGGCTCAGGCTGATCTCTTGCTCTGCAACGAGACACGCGAGCGCTGCAGCCGTTTCCTTGTGACAAAACAAATGCAGGAGAATGGGTGATGATCAGGGAGCACGTAGGTCATCAGGTCACCGGACATCTGAGGACTGAACCACGCTGGTTAATCAGGGGGGACTGCGACCACCAACATGGCACAAAGTCACACTGGATTACATCATCAGATACATGTTGGAATCGGTCAGAGACTCTCGTTAAGTATTTATCTGGCTGAGCTGGAAATGTAATTTCCGACATCAATTTGCCTGTATATCATCTCCCTGATGTGATGTGATTGCAGTGGGCATGTTTATCCAATTGCCTTAATTGGATGTGATTCAGAGGTAAACACGCGTCCGGATTGGCCACGGTCGTATTGTCAACAAGCGTATCTTATTTGTGATTGGCACACATGGACAGAAGACATTATAACTACCAGGGGTCACTGTTGGCATTTGCCCCGCTGATTCTTCCTCAGCCACAAAGTTCACACTCCTAAAGCAGCTAATGAAGTGCCGACACACTGGTTAACAAGGGCAGACACAGTCTAACGAGGTCTGATTAAAGGCCTCCGAGCAGTCTTCATCTTGTAATTAAATACATAATAAACGACGCGTGAGACGCAGCCATGACTCGGGATGATGTAAGGACGCGTGCGTCATTGGCGCTCATGTGCTTTCGTATTCGTGTGCATGACAGAGAAGAACTTCGGCTTTACGTCCACATTTGTAAGTGTGTCCAGTTTGTTGATACGAGGGTGGAAAAAGTTATTTATGAACAGAGACATGTTGCACATAAACGTCAAACCAACGTCTCCCAGGATGCAGTGCAATGACCAACAGCAAGGCCCAACTTTTTTATGTTCCCAAACTAAAGCTGTTGTGCAGGACACAAACATCTATTTTCTGACGACGTAAAAACATGAAATATTAGTTATATTATTTCATAAAAACTTTTTTTTTCCAGTGGACGATGCCGATATTTTGAGAGTATTTAGGGGGTCAATTGATGATACACACACACACACACACACACACACACACACACACACACACACACTGTTTATCCTTTCTCCAGACACATGGATCCTCCCACGCCATTATGTGTGTGCAGTGCCTGAACAGGTGTATTTTCAGCGTGGGTGGATCCTGTCTGGGCCTCACGGGCTATTCCTGTAAATCTGTGTAACCCCTTGACTTTGTCTTACGAGTATGTGAATGTTTACTGTATGTGTGTGTGTGTGTGTGTGTTCTGTGTCTCAGCACTGAGCAGCTGGTGGTGAAGATCCTCAAAGCTCTGGATCTGCCGGCGAAGGATGCCAACGGCTTCTCCGACCCGTACGTGAAGATTTACCTACTGCCGGACAGGAAGAAGAAATTCCAGACCAAGGTGACCGCCTCATCCACCACACACATACACTCACTGTGGCATCGATCCAGAGGGAATATTCATCCACCGCAGGGCATATAATCATAGCGGCAATTAAGGCATGACCAAAACAAGATATGTTATGTTGGCCGGTTAAAAATCTGCTTGTTAGTTTTAGTTTAATCCTGCTGAACCTCCACCAACAGCAATGTAAATTACTGACGCTCTTTGCTATGTTACACAGATCTGCCAAAAATATCACACCCCTCCACCAAGTTGGATCAAAATTGACTAAGTAGTTTTTGTGTAATCCTGCAAACAACCAAACACACACATCACCTCCTGGCCGCAGGTATAAATCCATGTTTTAAACAATTCCTACTGACTCATTACAGATTCATTAATCCAATCTAATCTAATCTGGAACATAATTTATGCAAGGTAATATACTCCAGGCTCTAACAAGGCACTGCTACTCAACTCCTGTGGGTTATTCAGGTGTTTGAGGAAGGTTCAGTCAATATTGGAGTGCGTTTCAGGACGCTCGGTACCAGGAGACGGACCAGCGGCTGGAGGAAGGGAAAGAATTTCTGACCTTTTCTCCTCACTGTCCTTTAGGAGGGATCAGGAACAAAAGAAGACATCAATTTAGAGAGAATGACACACTAAATCTACGAGTATATATATGATTTCTGTTTTTACACAGTTAATTACAGGACAGAAACGGTGTGAGACAAAGATATTCTTGACAGAATTTTATTATATTTACAAGTTAAATGATGAAAACTGAGGACATGAGATGTGTTACCATCATGATAACAAGTCAGCAGGCATTTCAGTTAAAAATAAACAACATACATAATATCCTGTTTGTGGGAGAACCATGGGGCGCCGTTAGTCTCGGGCCCGGCAGAGTATTTCAGTCGTGCATCAGCGTAAACAACATTGGGGTTTTCAACTTATTGTTTTTGAAAGCGTCTGACCTCGGAGGTGAACATCCTCCATGAGAAGTGGAGGTCACTGCAAAGAATCACGTGTCGGGTGTGATCGACACAGATTGAAGCCTCCTTTATTATATTTGACCTCTTATTCTTTTGGATCTTTCTGTCGTCCCAGGAGTTGATTATTTCTGACAAACACAGATCAATTCAGCCAGAGAAACAACAACAACAACAACATTAGATCGGCCTGAGACAAGAGGAAGACTTCTTCTCAGGGGCTGAATTCAGGACGTATGAGGAAGTGTGCAAGACGTCATATTGATGTTACATTGAGCTCAGTTAGTTAAACAATTTATTGTGAATTTTTCTTTCCTCTGACATCAACATACGTCTTTTAATCAAATATAAATTCATCGTTTATGAGCTCGGCTGCCTCGCGGATGTGATGAGGGATGTTGGAACTGTGGAGCCGATGACAATGAACGGCACTGATGAACGACAATGGACCAGTTTGAAATATCTCCCGTTTGGTTTCCTCTTTGTATGACCGTCTCCTGCATGTCACACGAGCCCCTTCAGCCATTGAACGACATGAATGCTTCCGTCATTTGCATAATATCGCTCCTCTTTTGTTTGGAGTGTAGATGATTGTTTAATTTTCAATCACACCCTCATTACCACAGACGTTTCCTTTTATTATTTCACACCACTCATATTTCTGCGGTGCTTTTATCCCTCCTGCTACATCAACTACAAGTAGCTGCTGCGTGATTGTGGTTTCCAAAGGCATCGCGTCTCCATTAGCTGCATGTTTAATCCAAAGCTGACGACTAATCATCAAGTGCTAATAAGCCGGAGTGACAGAGCCACGCACACGCTGACAAAAGTTTGGATTTGGGAAATAGAGTGCGCGTCACATTTTAATTATCAGAGGCTTTACTTCACGGCAGGCGTCAAATGCTTTCATAGTTAATAAATCCTGCCAGTAAATAATAAAACTTTGACAAATCTGCAGTGATGTGATGAGAACGTCTTTCCATCAGACGACAATGATCAGATTGGAACACACAAGGACTCCTCGTACGTGTTGGGGAGCCGAGTGTTGTTGATGTTTCTCCTCCTTCAGTCCGACCACACTATCGGTCCTCTGGTCCGTGTATGTTGTCAGGCTTCCACCGCTGTGTTTAATTCCTTCTTCAGTGACGAACCACACGGAGAACAAACATGTCGCCTTCACAAAAGATTCTAGATCTTTTGTAAACACTCAATTTTGTGTCTCTGTGGAAAAGACTGTTTTCATGTCCGTGACCTTCTCAGATAAAAGCTGCTGCATGTTAAACTCCCAGCAGGTCGTTTGACAGCACTTAGTGTCAAACGAGCTGCTGGTGTACATCCAGAATAATCAGTGTTCTGCTCGGATGAAAAATATCCTCTTTGTTTGTTTGGAGGAATTCAGCTGCACCTTGAGAAAAAGGCTGTAAGTGTACTTTAGTGTCAAGTATTCTTATTAGTATTCGTTGAGGATTGTTGACGTCGTGCCTTCAAACAACCTTATTTGTTTTTCAAGGTCTGACCTCACCGTTCTTCTGGAAGCTGCAGACGACCTAAATACATTCTCAAACGCTGGTCTAGACAACATTTAAAAATGAGACCCAAAAAGAAAGAAAAGTGGATTGTAAATGTGAATGAAACACTTTCCCTTTAATAACTTCCTCTATCAGCTTCCATCATCATGTTACAGTCTCTCCTGTGGAGATCGACTGTGTCCTGGCCCAGAGATGAAGCTTCAACCTCGCCTCTTCTCCTCTTCCAGGTCCACAGAAAGACCCTGAACCCGGTGTTCAACGAGACCTTTCAGTTCGGCGTCCCGCTGAACGAGCTACATTGCAGGAAGCTGCATTTCTCTGTGTACGACTTCGACCGCTTCTCCAGACACGACCTCATCGGCCAGGTGGTGGTGGACAACCTGCTGGACTTCAGCGAGGGCAGCGGGGACAAACCGGTCTGGAGGGACATCGTGGAGGGCACGGCGGTAAGGAGGACGCTGCTCAAACCTAAAATAATCCCATTTATTTAGATTAAAAAGATGATGCCCTCATTATATCCCACTGGATTAGAGAAGGTGAACTGTGGACTGATGGAGCCGAGGCCTCAGCCATGCAGGCAGCATGGAGGTGGGGGACCACATGTGGGCCTGGAGTCCAAATTAAACATTTAACATCTCATTTCCTGCCCTTCTAAAATATTTAAAGAGTCACTAAACACAGGATGATTGTTTGTAATTTTCTTTTTGCCAATAATGCTAATAGTGCTTCGCTCTTTACACTGCTCTGTTTATTTCTTTCTAATACACCCCTGAGCTCCATCGACGGACGGCTGATCAGTGACGGTCGATTGAATGATAAACGTGAATAATACAGATGTGTATTGTAAAACTCATGCGCATATATTTGATATAGAAATGCAACCGCTGCAGGTTTTACTGTGATGACGGTCGCATCATCGGGAAGGTGAGTCTGAATATCACAGGAACTCTGCAGGTTGGAGATCGTGAGGAGTGTATAGATTCATTCTGGTTATGTAAGAGAAGAAAAAAACACTCCAGGAAGTCCAGATAGATTACTGAACGGCACCGTTGGCCACATCCAAACTTTTAATCAAGCAGTGTCCAACTAGATTTATATGAAATATTCATAGAAGGCTATTAGCAAATTAGACAGTTTCTTTTTTGGCTCGGACGTTTCATTTATTAAATAAGTTTAAAGCCTCTCAGCGTATTTCACTGTTTCACCCGGGCAAGTATTGATTAGCGAGGCTTAAAGTCGCTAAGGAGTCATCAGGCCACGGTGTGACCTGAATACCGCGGGTGTCATTACTGCGGCGCCACGGCGACCACAGGCAGCGAGATGATCAGTGCACGGCAGCGGAGGGAGAGATATAAAAAGCCCCGAGAATCGTCACCTCTACTTAACACTTCCCTCCACTCGGGGACATCGACAGATTGGCATATGATTTATTTACAGTGACGGCACTTCCCCTCTGCCTAAACACTCTGCCTGCCCACATTAGGGGCCCGGCTGTCACCCGGCGCCAGCCACAGATGTAGCTCTTTTTCTGGCAGCGAAACATCATAACAAACCAATGTTTTCTTCCGTTTTTGAATCCGTTCTGATGTGCGACTGCTTGTGTTGTGTGTGTGGTGACCTACAGGAGAAGGCCGATCTCGGGGAGCTTAATTTCTCGCTGTGTTACCTGCCAACTGCGGGCAGGCTCACCGCCACAGTCATCAAGGCCACCAACCTCAAAGCCATGGACCTGACCGGCTTCTCAGGTAAAGGATTAACACACGCGCGGCATGCAGCCTGACTGCAAACCCATTTAAAGGGCTACATCATGTTCACTCACTGGCCGCTTTATTAGGTACACACAACATGAAAGGATGGATCCATTCAGCATCAATATTAGATTTATAATCAATTCAATTATCACAATATGATGAATTTGTCCTGTTAATGTAACGAGACAGATCACAGACTGTACAAACACAGCGATGCACAGCGAGGCCGCCACCCGCGGTGTGAAGGTCAGAAGGATTCTGTCTTGTAGCAACATCTGTGGATCCCCCCCCCCCCTCCGGGTACCAATCGATCATCAGTTAAACGCTGCAGTCAAGCACAGTATAGTTGCTGAGCGTGTCCTTCCCTGCAGGATAATGTGCCACGTCACGAAGCTCGGATCATCTCAGACTGCTCTCTCGATCAGGACTATGAGTCCAGTGGAGTTAGACGGCCTCTGATGAAGCACCTTAGGGAGAGACGGAGCATAAAGTTGTTTCCCAACACGCTGCAGCAGCTGTGCGGTGCTGTCATGTCGACATGGACCTTGTTGAAGTCAGGACTCTAGAAGGGGGTCCAACACGGGACGAGCAAGATTTGATTTTTTGTTTTTATTTGACCTTCATTAACCAGGAAAAGTCTCGTTGAGAATAAAACAGTGTTGGTGTGTTGATTTCCTGGTCGGTTGCTCAGCAGAGAAGATTTATTCTTTATCGCTAACGAGTTTACGTTTCGTTAAAGGTTAAATCCAACCACATTTCATCCTACGTTGAGGTTTTATGGTCGCGATCATCATTTGATGAGCTCAATGTTGCAAATGAGAAACTCGCGGTCACAAACAGGAAATGAACAACGGTCTGGTAGATTGATCTGGAAGCTCTCTGCGTCTCATGCAGACGTCACAGGGGAAGTGTGAAAATGTTGCTTTTTGACCCGCTGGTAGTTTTACTGTTTGACTTTGACGGATGAGAATAAAACACTGATTGAAGAATATGTGCATGTCAAAGAGGAAGTGCAAACGTTTATAAGACTCATCTCTGGACTACACAAAACATCACCAGATTAATGATTAATTATGTCGTTTGTTAGCAACCTTACTCAAAAACTAGCCGGCTGATCTGAACCAGACCTGTTGGAGGGGTGCAGCCCCGGCCGGGGAGGGAGGCGTCACCTTTTGGGGAAGCGAAAAACAGCATTTGTTTACATTAGATTTGGTGAAGATTTGCACTCTCCAAGTTCTTTTCTAGTGTCTCAACGTGAACGAGAATCAGAGATTACTTTGTTTGCTTTGTTGTCTTGAAACCGACTGATAACTATGAGACTAATTACCGATGCTAATATTGCTAATGCTAATATTGCATTGAGGAAGACTTGATGAAGAGTTTGGCTCTTTGCGGCTGCACGCGTTGCTGCCCCGGTGATCCCGAGATGATCGCAGCTAGAGAGAGATGCAGAATATGTGTGTGTGTGTGTGTGTGCCCTCTGTGTGTCTGCGGCCTCTTTGTGTGTGTGTGTGTATGTGTGTCTGCAGCCTCTGTGTGTGTGTGTGTCTGCAGCCTCTGT
>CAAKHC010002676.1:30093-48455 GCA_901007825.1 Macroramphosus scolopax | reverse complement strand
ATCACGCAGGAGAATTTTTGTGCTTCAGCAAGTAGATAAAAATGTCATGCAATCTGAACATACCAACGAGAGAATATATTTTATATCTAACAGAGATCAACATCATTGTGTTTGTTTTATTGAGATCAAGCTCTAGAAAATAATTCTTCTATAATTCTTCAGATTTCTCCCAGGAAAGACTTGCAGGCAAATTAAAGAAGAACACAGTCAGAATAATTCATTGCATTACACCACTCTTAAACTCACAATGAAAATTAAAAGGCAAATGGCCCATGTTTTGTTACAGTTCTGGGGTTCCCAAGGTAAACCACATATAACCAGTAAACTAAACTCATCAGCATCTGATTAATGGGCCAATGGAAACACAAACAAGAAAGACATCCTCCTCCAAATGTGTTTCGTCAGCGCTTTTAAAAACACAATGACAGTCCAAGGCTGGGCTTTCTAATTTGTCTCATGTCAAAGAGCTTGCAACATGAAAGGAACCAAGAACTCACAATTGAAAAAGAGATGTTTAGGAGAAAGTCCCTTCCTGTAAAACGCCCGATACCCAGAATACGTGCACATTCCCCACAGCGCTGCGCACAAAGCAGAAGAGGACGACTAAAAACAACACAACACGTTAACTACTGTATCCTGTCTGGTCTGTGTTCGGTCTGGAAAAGGCTTTAGTTTTCATGTAAAATATCGTACAAATTGCTTATATATTGATAGGAATATATTCATTTCAGTGTAGTTACTCTCCTAAAGTGTACAGTGAAATATCTGCAGAAGTAATCCTGCTGAGCTGAATGCTACACCTCATACTCAGCAGCACTGCAGGCAGTGGTGAGGTTAAGTGAAGGATACTGGCTCTGGCAGCAATGCCCCAATGGCGCACGCAGACACTCACTAAAGATGAGTACTTTATGGCACATCTGTCACGGCTCTGCTCCATTTGATTTGTTAATTACAATCAACCTCTATTAGAAACAAGACTGCGTATTTTTTACGCTTCACGACAAGTCATTCGATGGCTATTTGCTCCTCGCCGCACCCTTACCCAGGGTCAATTTGACATCCAAGGGTGCAGGTGTTGGTATGGAGGGTCGATTTGATGCTTTTTAAACCAGGATTTTCTTTGAGGATCCCAACAGGGTCAATAAACAGGAATGATGGAATTGAATACAGTTAAATACATAAATCAACCAACAAACAGAATCTTTCTTTCATCACTGATTCTGTAATGTGATGAAGGGAGACAGAATAGAGGCTGGTGTCATCACAATAATGCATAGTCATGACTTTATTTATTTATTCTTGTAGCTACCATCTATACCAGGTGGATGAATAGGTGACATACAGAGAGTCTACAGAAGCAGGCATTTTTTCTGGACTCTTGGTGTATCACCTACACTCAGTCCTGTCTGCCTATTCAGACAGGCCCTTTCTTTCTCGCTACAGTAGGGAGGAGGTATGCACACCAAATCCCTTCTTATCTCCCATTGGAGGCTGGCTGCCAGAGAGGTCAGTTGTCCCGATTGTCTGGGCCCGCTGAGGGGAACATAGACTGAGTTAACCCCATGGGTCACAACAGGTCCTTGGACTCAGTGGCCTTCGGGTTAATGACTGGCCAGTACTTATTCTCCCTATTGTGGTTGAGGGATAGACACATAGACAAAACACAGAGGGAGGGTCAGAAACTTTCATTGGCCTTTTCCCCCAACATTCCTGATATGGACACTAATGAGTCCCAAAGGGAGCAGGAGGTGCAGACATAATTCATCTTGGCAAGGCACATTTTCCTATATGCTGGACTATTGCAAATCCATAATGCATGAGACTGATGGTTTTTGGAGTGATTGTTTGCTGGCTTGGTGAAATAAAGAGTGATCCTACAATACTCTGATTAATGAAATTTGCACTGCTGTCCTGTGGGAATCTGAAGTAGATTTTTTCTTTGGTGATGATGATGGCCCGGGTTTAAAAAAATGATATTACCTCATTTTCATAATTATTATCTTGAGGATTAATGACTTTCTTTCCAATGGAAACATATCTCACAGTTACATCCATGTTGGCTGTCAGGGCTACATCTGTCAGCCATCAGTTTACAGGGAGGATCATATGTAGCTCCGTCTGTCAGCAGTGTGTGGAGGTTTCAGCTCAGTCCAGAAAATCATGCAGGTCATAATTAAAAAGGTTCAAGCTGATCTAAGCTGGTTGCACAATGTTGTTTTTATGACCAGTCGTAATATCTGATGGTTGGACAGAATGCAATATGTCTTTGCTTCTGCTTCTGCTGCACTTAAACAAAAGAGTCAGCTGTAACAAGGATATAGAGCAAAGCATAAATCATCCATTACGCTGTCCCCAGTTATCAGAAGCTTAATCTCCTTTTATCCCTCGTTCCATTAACAGTCATGCTCTGCGTGAGCAGGCCATGATGGCAAAGTCGGTCATCAGAGGGCTCAGACCTTTAACCTCCCCCTTGCCCCCGCATCCCACCTCCTCCTCAGTCTTTCAGGATGTCGGCTCAGTGTCACCAGAGGTTGACAAGGTCCTCACCAGCAATGGCAAGATTGGCATTTGACTTCTGTCAGTACACCATCTGCTCCATCGCACAGCTTCCCCTCCAGCCACAGCACTTCTCGAATGTGCCTGGCACGACAGCCAGCCACTCGATGAGTGGCAAGAGAGTGGAACATTTAAGTGCAGAACAGAAATATGCTTTAGACTCAAGGGA
Organism: Macroramphosus scolopax; assembly: GCA_901007825.1. Classification (NCBI taxonomy): domain Eukaryota; kingdom Metazoa; phylum Chordata; class Actinopteri; order Syngnathiformes; family Centriscidae; genus Macroramphosus; species Macroramphosus scolopax. The sequence goes on along the minus strand of CAAKHC010002676.1, from coordinate 45,730 downwards.
AGGACTGGTATAGAAACTTTTTAGCAATTTTGCTTCACAACAAGAAAGCCATGAAAATCTGTTCCTCCGTGAAACATTTAAATGCACAATACACAGGCATTACATCTGCCCATCAATCTGCATCTAATCTACTATCAGGCTTAACCACATCAATAAAGTCAGATTAACCAGCGATACATCTATTAGACACAAATAAATTAGCAGGCAGAGCAGCATATGAGGACATGTGTCCTCAAAAAACACTCCTTGATGTCTATTTTCTGCATATCACATAAAGAAAGGAAATGTGGTGCTTTGAAAGGCTGCTGACATCTTCCGCTGGGTCCCTGAGATGCCCGCTCGCTAACACACGCCAAAGTAAGCTGTTTAACACGCCATCTTAAGGCCATTACACCGATGCACAAGAGAAGTCACACATTGTTTGGACTCTACTCGCTGACATTTTTTGAGAGGGTGAAAATCCTCTTAACGTGGAGGGGTCGGTGTTGCTTCATATCCCAAATGACTGGGTGCTACAGCTGGTACTGATGACACAGTTCTGGGGTTCTAATTGAAATATAATTGACACTCTTCTTCAAAAGATCCTAACACCTTAAGAGGAATTTTCTTAGTTCCTCTCTTTCTCTGTAGTGCACATATTATAGACAGTCCCTTTCCCGCATCCTTCAAGGACAGACCTCTGCTGGAACACGGGTTCAATTCATAAAAAAGCATGAACCTAATGACGGCATCTGTGCTTTCCCTGAGTGTGATGAGTGGGCCTAAAACCCTCCATAAATCCAGACTGCAATCAAAACAGAGGCTGGCAAAAAGACGAAAAGAAAGACTGGCTCTCACAACAGGAGCAGGCAGCATGTGATCCCCTGTCTGCTGGTTGGTTGGTTTTGAAGCAACAGGATTTGGTTGGGGAGGCCCTATTGTGACTCCCGGCCAGACAGCCGGTGAGCCGGCCCGGACCAGACTAGGTTTCCTGATCCTCATCACATGCACAGGGTCTATTGGAAATGGGGGGCACCACATGTTTTGGCATGCCTCTCAGGTACAATAAGGAGAAATGCAACGTGTCTTTTTTTCGCCTTTCCAAATCATGGCTAGTCAGCACACCAGCAGCAAAGTACGGTGAGACCAGGCTCATACAAGGGAAAACCAGGAGACAAGCACCCGGAGCTGCAGGGGGAGAGGCGTAACAAGCAGACTGAAATTCATGAAAGCCATCACTATTTAATTAAGTTCCCACACCTAATTAGGATACACCCAAACAATTCTGAGTTATAGTAAGACCTTTATAGGCACATTATGTGTCACAAACACAAGGTCTAAGGTTACAAACATTGTAACTCTAGTGGGGCGTGTCGAGCCCACAAGGCCAGAAGACATCCTAAACAGCTCTGCAATGATAACAACTGGATATGTCCTGCGGGCATGTCAAAGGAAGCCAAACCAGACAGGTGCCTTATTGTTCAGCTGAGCACACATTGTGCACATAACTTTATTTTGAACGACATATCTATCCGGCTCAATTACCCATTGTCTGGTTGTTCATGCAGAAGGTGCTGATAGAAATAGATGAGGACGTATTTATTCTACAGGGTATTTTCCGCACCCTATTGACAGCAGAATGCAAAAGATCACTATTCAAACCAAGAGCGAAAGACTTTCCCTGCCACTGTCATTATCATGGCTGCTGAATAGGTCTCCTTCTACGAGTGCGCTGTTGGCAATGGGTGAGACCGAGAACCTAGCCAGCCTCATTTTCATCTTCATTAGGGAAGATCTTGTTTTAATCTGTCTTTCATCTTTTTGGTAAAAGGACTGCATCCCCTTCAGCAATGTAGCGAAAACATTGAATTTCCAACAGAATGTTCAACATTGCATAATGAGGAAAGGCATGAATCACAACACACTAGGAAAATAGGTTAACTAGTAGAAAAATGGGCACATTAAGGGGATTGTTTTTCACATTTGTGCACAATAATGTCTCTTTATGCCCGCTGAGGAAAGTGGTTAGTTGAAGAAATGCCTCCCTGATGTGCAGAGAAGCACAAGCCAAACATTTTTAGATTTAAGTGTTGAACGTTATACCAGGCCATGAACATACTGGAGCACTCCTGTGCCTGCTGAGTTCAGCAAAGCTAATCTTTCCCAGACATAAAACACTGCTAAAAATAAAGGTGTTTTATTGATTATTGCTCCAGTAGCAGAAAACTTGTTGATCTGCTTGATCTGTTCAGATGGGAACAGTGAAACTAGAAACACATACATTCAGAACACTGAAAATTAAGCAATGGAAACCTGCATTCACACACCAGAGCAACAACAGATGAATGAGACTATTTATTTCCCTTTATTGGGAATTCTATTGTGGAGGCTAAACTTCCTACAGGAAGACAGCAAAGGATATGATCTGGAATACAAACAAAATGTCCCCTGTTTACTCTCCCACGGGAGTAAAAGACGTGGAACAGGTCACAGGAGCAGCCAGTCATGTGGCCAGATTGTACAAGCGATGAACAAGTAGACTGTCAGATATAATATATGGAGGATCCAAGCAACTCCTATGTTGGGAGAAATTGTTCTTTGTCTGATCATATTGACAAGCTCCTTATGCTGCAAATAATAAAGATAAATAAATGCAAGAGTAGAGTGCTTTTATGCTTATTGGCATACTATAAATAATGCATATTTTAATGTTAACTCCATACTTGACTTAGGTAAGACAATGCTTCAACTACAGTGGGAATATGTAGGCTTTAGTCACCATGACCAGTTGGACAATGATGTCTTTATCGCCCCCTACCGTTTCATGGAAACACTGACTCCACTAAACAAATTCATTCAAACATATTTCAGTGCTATAGCCTCCATAGCCTATATATATCATCAACAGACATGTGACGGAATATAAAATATTTAAAAGAAAGAATATAGTTTGCCTTCAGAATGACGAAAAGAAAATGCTGTGTATTTTGCATCGACTCAGGTGAGACTAACGTTCCAAGGTAAATAAACAAACACTGAGTAAAATTAAGCTCATATCGTAACATTTTCTGCAGGCACACAAATAAAGACTGAACATAGAGACAACCCCTTTAGTTCTTTTATGCGGGTGGTTCAAATTAAAATCGGCCTCAGTGCCTGAAAGTAACTTTATGCTTTGTGTTCAGTTACCAGTGAGTTTCTCCGCCTCGCTACTCTCGCTGGCGTCCTTCACTTTTTAGCCACAGAGCTACTTTTTACTCTGCTGTTGGTTCAGGCTGAAGAAAACAAACGCACTCGTGTCGGTCTTACCTTTCAATGCTACTGTTGGGCTGTCGTCGGGGTTGTTAGTTATCCGTGTGAGGGTCAAAGCGGCTGTGGCTGTGTTGCGGTCGGGCTCACACCTCTCTCTTTCAGCCTCAGCCTCCAGACTGAAGCGGCACAGACCATCCAGCACCTACCTCCGTGATGACAGCACACACAGAGACAGTCTCCGCCCACCGGTGCTGCGAGAAACAAACTGCTAACCTGCTTGCCGTTTGCACTAATTGTCACATGGTGGAGATTTGATATTGAAGATGCACTAAAGGCGACCAGGCTGAATGCGACTAAAGAACCGGACATGTAAACTAGCCTTGGTGGCCTGTTTTACACTCACCACTGGACTATTTTAGTCTCTATGCCCATTAAGCCCCACAGTGGCACCATCTGGTGAACAGAAGTAAAGTTGCTCTCCCAAACTCCTCCTGAATGTTTTCTTCATAGTCAAATTCTTCATTTTCCTTCGATCTCTCTCGTGTTTTCTTGTAGTTTATTTTGCAAAGTGTTCTACAGCGGTTAGCATTTTCATTAATGAACGCACTAAATCCCAACAATAAATTGTATTTGCAAATATAGCCATAGCCATGTTGATTTGAAAGAAACACAAAAGCAATTTCTTTATATCTGATTATAGATTTAATCTAAGTGAAAAATAACTATTGAAACTCTATTTCCCAGCAATCCCAGGAGCATTGACGACGTTGAATTAATGCGACAGTTTGTTTACATGGAGACAATGTAAGGTGATTAGGTAGCAGCTTGCTAGTAAGTCAGATAATTTTGGTTTTAGATTGAAAACCACCAACAGCACCGTTACTAATAATTAACTGAAAAATAACTAGTGAAAGAACATTTCCCAACTATACCGGAAGTGAAGCATTTACTGACGTTGAATCCACGCGACTGGTGTGTGTTTCCATGGAGCCGATCGAAGCTTATTAGCTAACAGCTAGCTTGAAGATCAGATAGATTGGGTTTATTATGTGGTCATATCGCTCAGATCATGTCAGTACAACACAGTAGACATAATATGGAGGCTCTGATTTCATTTGAGATTTTTGTTGACTATATTCGAGTTAACAGAGAAAAGAAAGTTTCCGACGAGCTAGCTCTTGGAGTACGACTGCTGGATTTCCCGACGCTGCTCATCTATCAGCCTGAACGCAAGAGTGATGACATGAATCATGTCCAACAGAATGAAAATGATAAGCGACGCGAATACATCTTTAACAGAGGCAAGTCGTGTTTCTTCAAAATTAACCTGGACTCACTGCATACACAGCTCTCGACCACCCCTCTCTATGCTATGGTTTTGGATGTGCAAGAAGAGATCCCCAAATTAGTTGGCTCCTGTCTCATCTCACTGGCCAAAGTGATGGACAGAATCAGACAGGATGTCACTGAACATGGAGTGTCTACTCACTCCACACATGGAGAAAGGGGGATTGTTGGCGTAAGCAACCTCGCAGGACAGACAGTAGGATCGATGTCCGTGAGTTATAAACTGTTAAATCTAGGAGCTAGTTTGCTACCACAAGTGACAGAGAGAAAGGATCTTGAAGGCACCACAGTCGATGGTCTACAAAACATTCAAGAAGGTAACAAGAAGAACAACGTAGTTACAAAATCATTACCTTCTGACTGCCAGAGAGTTCAGTCACCCACATTGGACAAGTCTTATGCACCATCTCACGAAAACAACTTGGTAAATGTGGATAAGCAGGACGACTCTGTTTTTGTTTCCACCCAGATGGAACAAAAAACAAGAACCCAAATGCCTCGGACACTCCAAGAAACTGAGAACTGTTTCCATGAGGATTTAACTGTATTCTGTCCCCCACATCTTTACTACAGCAATTCTGGGGAGGTAAAAAGCAAAAATGAAGGCGGGGATTATAAGTTATCAAAACCCAACCCAAAGGCTTTTACATTTGAAGACACAGACTCTGAAAATGAATTGAAATATCCAGGCTCTTCAGCGATGGACCAGACAGTGGGGCACCAGACAAAAACGTCAAGCGAACAAGAACCATGTGCAGTGTTCCCAAATGTCCTCGGGGAAGCCTTAAGAAAGTTGCCTCTCTTAAATGCTCTTCTTATTGAACTGTCACAGTTAAGTGGCCAGGACACACAACCGCCCTTGTCTATTCATCCCAATTTAGCTTGGATTTATAGGCCTGCTTCCACAGAGCTTTCACCTGGGCAGGGCAACACACCACGGAAGTCACAAACAAAATCAATGCAGAACAACGGACCGGGAGCTAGTCCCCTTTTAAAACAGTTACATTCCCCTAGAAATTGTTCTACGCAACTCATGAGGCCGGCACCTGAAGGACCGGTGAAAAACAAACAGGAAGAAGATTTGATTGAGCATACAACCTCCAGTAAATCTCTTAAGAAAAAGCTAGTGTATGGAACAACTAAAACATTTCAGCTAAGGCTGAAGAAGAATTCCTCTACAGTAAGATGTCGTGAGTGTGTGGAATTAATACAGAATGAAACACAATCCAGTATCCCCAAAAGAAAGGCAAAATGTTCAAGTCAGAGGAAGACGTCCAGCAAATCAGCATCAAGTCAGAGCTTCAATCTCAATGAAAACATCAAGACAATGATAGAAAGCGTCACAGAGGACTCCATCCCACCAAAGCAGGAGAACATGCATGCAAAAAGAACAATGCTGGAAATTCTAGACAGAAAATCTGCACAAATGTCTGAAAAACTTTCCCTCTCTGGAAGCAACAAAGAGCATCACATTGAATCAAATCAATTACAGGCTGCATCTGACAGTCAGAAACATCAATCTTCGAGATACAGCAGACACAGCAGCCCAAAATCTTTATCTGATCCCACTGAGGAGGCAGACTATGCCGATGACTTTAACAGTCTTGAGCCCAGTGATGCTTCCTCTCCTGACCCCGCCAGCAGTCCCGAGTCTAAAGCTAGAACTCCAAAGACTCCTGTTCATCCTGACCTCTGCACTTCTGAGTCTGGCTCTGAATCGGCTCAGAAGAGAGCAGTCCTCCCTGTACCCATCCAAGCTTGCAGCTCTCCTCAGCGGGTTCTGAGAGGTACGCACATAATCCAACCTCGAACCCAGGCGTCAGCACTCAGCTTTTCTTCTGATGATGGAGCCAGAGATCGGTCAGCCTCAGTACAATCAGTATACTCCAGAAAACCAATGACAGAGAGGAGCTCTGGAGTGGAGAGTCTCAGATCCTCAAGGGGTCAAAGGAGTGAGTCAAGCGGCCCAGTTCGAGGATGTTCTCCTGAATCAGTGTCATCCTTTGAGCCACAGGACGCAGAGGAACTAGAGGATGAGCTTGGATCTCTGGATTTTAGAAAAGCGTATCAGCATATCTCTGAACTAGTCTCCAACAAGCTCCCTGGTTACACTATGTGAATAAAGAATATATATAAAACCACATTCTAGTAACATCAAGGCTCCATTATTTTCTTTAGATTAAAGAGCTAAGTTCTACTGTAGCAAAGGTGTCAATTGGAGTCATTATGTTTGAACTTAAATAAAATTGTCTTTGTAGAAATAATGCTTTTACTTCTCTTTTATGACCGTCTTATTATAACAATATTACAATTTGTCATTTGAATAATGTGTTGGACAAGGAGTCTTTTAGTAACGGTGGAAATCAATAAATCTGCACACTTAATGCAAATAATTTAACTGTTATGCTTTTTATTTCCATTAAAGCGGTCACAAGTTAGATTCTGCAGGAGCTCATATCTGATTTTGTGAATAAGTACTTTAACTGTCAACTGCTACTTTGCATTTCCTCCTGATACTCGCGGATAATCAAAACAGACAGCCTTTCATTTATTGTCGGACTGGTGTGGTGAGTTTTCTACTTTATACGTCTTCACCATGTATGAGAGGGAAAAATACATGTTTTTTTTCTAACCCACTACATTAAACTTGTCAGCAACTGGCACCAGCTACTTTGAAAATGAGCATTTACATGCAAAAATATGCAATGTGATGCATGTGTTTAGTAAGTTGATATGTTGTTATACAGTGATTAAGCTGCTCAAAAGATGTAGTTAAAATCAGTCCTGCTTTAACCATCAGACTGCAATAACACAATCATTTAATGGCAGGGGCCATTCTGCACAATTAATTTTACTATTAATACTACAAGGACATTTTACTATGCATCTTAATTTATTGAAGTATATACATACTCCATTCACCACTATAAATTAAGAACAAGTAAGTGCTGTATTTTTAAGGTACTAGTACTTGAGTAGTTGTTTTACAGAAAGGGTTGACAGTTATTTCTCTCATGTGCTTCATTAAATTCAGAATGTTGTAGTTAAACCTTTCAGCAAACTGCTTAAATCTTAAAGCTCCAGTAACACAACCATGATACAACAATTATTATCTTGGATACTTTAAGTACATTGTGCTTCCAAGAGCTACTTACTGGTTCCTTATTAACATGTTGAATGCATATTTGTATTTGTAGTATTTTTATTGTGTGACATTGCTCCTTTCTCTAATGTAATGAACTGAATACCACTGAACCTCCACCACTGATGTTTGTCAGACTGTGTCATAATCCATTCTTTCACCGAAATATGTGGATGCTACAAATCAAGCCATGTTTGACTGCTTTTTTTTACAGTCTTCATTTACTTTACAGAATACAGAAAACAAATACAGAAGCCACAACAAGAAAAGCGAGGTAGACGGTGGAGTTACAGATAAAGTTCTGTAGCTGAGTGACTGCTGCGGCTGCGCATGCGCCATCTCTGTGTGTACGGAAGTGCAGCAGCGTGGTGGAAAGTGTTAACGGAATGTTTAAACACGTTTTCTTGACAGGACCACCAGGTAACTCTTTGGTTGAATTGTAGTTGCTGTTCACCCACAGCAGGTATTCAGCTTCACTAACCTTGACTCCCTGTCAGCAAGCTATTAATAAACGTTACATACATCAGCTAACTTTAGCTATTTATTCCGAATACATTTTAAGGTAACTTCGTTATTCTTTACATACTTACTTCGTTTGAGCTCAACAAGTTAGGAATGTCACCTTTTAGAAGCAATTTGTTCGATACTAATGTTTGACAAATGCTTTGTTTTTTGTAAGTATGAGCCTCATTTGCTAAAATGCATTTCAGTATTTAACATTTTGCTCTAGGTGTGGGGAAAACCACTCTGGTCCAGAAGGCCTGCGATGCTTTAGTGTCATCAGCACAGGCGGTTGAAGGGTTTTACACAGAGGAGGTGAGAGATGGAGGCCGGAGGATTGGGTTTGATGTGGTCACAGTGGACGGAGAGAGGGGCCACTTGTCCAGAATCAGGTAACAGGTCGGCTATACTGTCCAATTCTACCTGCTGGCTGTTTTTGTTAAGTCCTCACTTCATTTCAACTTGCAGAGACATTGCTGGTGCGTCTCACGGCAGACGGGAATACACAGTTGGGCAGTATGTGGTGGATTTGCCTTCATTTGAAAACCTGGCTATCCCCCTCTTCAGGAAAGTAAGACAGCAGGGTGCCTTTAAAAATTACCCCCCTCAATATATCACAGGAAGTGAAACGCTCTCTTTTAACAACATCAGACCTTTGATTTTCTCTTAACTGATGGATAAATTAGTAGCTTGCAAACACATAAATTCCTGGATGACGCTTTTAGTGTTGCTGGTGCCGTCTGGCTGTCACTGACCGTGATTAATCCGGCATGTAAAGTGAGCTGGAGTACCGCCTACACATTTGCAGTAAAGGAAAGTGTTTATGTCTTGGTGCTGCATATTGCACTTTCATCTCATGTAAAGGGTCTCTGTAATCACTGCAGATTACTGTTTGCATGTAAACTGCCACAGGTCATAGCGATTCACATACATGAGACATTAATATGATGAGCTTTTTCCTCACTTTAAGCAAGCCACAATGCAACCCCATGCATATTTTTATGAAGCATACATTCATGCAGGCATCGAAGGTGCTCTCCGTCATTGCAAACATCTCTCTTCTCCAGGTGGGCTCAGCAGATGGGGGCGGCAGGAAGGTGTTTGTGATCGACGAGATTGGGAAAATGGAGCTCTTCAGCCAGTCGTTCATCAGGGCAGTGAGACAGACATTAGACAGCTCTTCCTGCACCGTTTTGGGCACTATCCCCATCCCTAAGGGTAAACCACTTGGTCTGGTTGAAGAGGTGCGGATTAGGAGAGATGTCAAGGTCTTCACTGTGAGTACCAATACTAGCACAATCACTGAGAAAAAAAAGATATTTAGGTCAATTTAGGAGCTTTTAAGTCTCCCGATGGCTGGAGGACACTGTTTACACTGTATCCCTTTGGTCTTAGGAGGCAGTCAGTCTGCTCACTAACACAGAAGGGCCATGCCCTGCATTATCCCTCTCCTATAGCAGGATTAACTCTAAATCATGCGTGACTGATTAAACAACAAAGGGTGGTCTCGTATGTCGAAATAATTTATCACGGAAGACTCAGTTATGGATAAGTACTCCACCATACTGGTGTAGTTGTTATCGTGAACAAGGTTATGAGGCAGTGTAAAACATTTTTTGGGGAAGAATATGACTTCAAAAGTCCTTTATCGACAGTAGGTCAGAACATTTGGACTGATGACACTGTGGACAGTGTATGCTCTGAGGACAAGATAGAAGTCAAAGTTGTCATGCGATTCATGACAGAACATTATTATTTCTTTTTCCATTTAGGTGTCGAAGGAAAACAGAGATGCCATTCTACAAGATATTCTATCAGCGCTGCAAGAGTGTCTGAAACATCCAATCTAATATGGAGATTCAGACAGCCGTACTATTCAGTGCATCCACATGTTTCACAACTGGGTTATGACCCAACCTGAAGGGCGTCCCTGCAACTGCTGGATGTTAGTTTGTCACATGCATTTATGTATAGATTCATGTCATTCTTTCTCTCACTGCCTGATGATGGATTGCATGCTGAATAATTGATCACTAGATGGAACACAGCGGGGGAGTTGTTCAGTTAGTGTGTAAATGCCCCGTGCTCTCGGAGTCAAACGGTCCTCAAAGCCGCTGTTTTATTTTTTCATTTAGCTGCTGATAACTAACACGTGTCAGTGTGCAATTTTATATTGTTCATGAAGGGACGAGCTGCTTTTATTTATTTTATTTTTTTTCATCCATATATTTCTTTGCCATGTGAGTCTCCCTTGTGTTTCGTGCTGTCGACCAGAGGATGTGCTCATTGAAAATCAATCAATATTTAACAGTGCAACAATGTCCAATTTTACATGTTTTATTTATAGCATAGCAAAAAACAAAACATTGTAAATTACACTTTTACTGTCTTCAGTTGTTTCCACAATACAATTGTTTTTCTTATTTGAAAAGGGAAACTATTATAAGTGTTGTCATTCTGACAATAAGCTTAAATGTTGTTTTCATGTTTCAGTACAAATAAATATGCTTCCCTCTGCTTTCAAGGATTTACTGCTCCATCCTGTGAGATAATGTATTTTCTATCCATGTGGACTCAGATTACAGTAAAGGATAAATACCATCACTTGAGTGTCGGAGTTTGGAGTTGTCAGAGTATTTATGTGGGATTTAGTCTGCTGCTGCAGCTCAAAGAGCTCTCAGCAGGCTTTTACAGCTGCAAAGAGAGGCATGTTGTCAAACTTGTAAAGGAGTGAAGCTCTGTCAACAAACGGCAAATTAAATCTGGCGCTTTAATCCTTTTTGCCTGATGTCCATTGATTTTACGCAAAGTAGCAGATATTTTGATATATGGTAAGTTACTGTAAGAAAATACCTCAAGAACATTCAGGGTTCATGGGTTTGCTCAAAACAAACTCAAGGAAATACACAGACTCTCTGAGCTCCAAAGTCTGTTTATATTAGGGTATAATAGAAATCCTCTGGTACCAATATTTGTCTCAGCACCAAAGCATCTCCAGGTCATTTCAAAGAGAAAATATGTTTTGGCTTGTTTTTTAAAACTGCTCGTATAACTGATGTAACCTGTCAGGCCGGCTGCAGCGAGCGCTGCCAGCTGTGATCTGCGTCAGACATGCTGCTGCGCCAGCATCTGCTCTGTGGCCACCTCCTGTGACGCACTGGATTAACTGGCGCTAACAGTCGCCGAATTGGCCTCAAAGACAGCATTGCAATGGTCCTATTTTTGAGCTGCCATGGAAATGTGACTTTGCATTGTTATTGTAGGCATAAACTTACCAGGGCAATTAGAGTTGTTGTTCCACAGGAGAGCGAGCCAAGCGGTGCTGCAGAGGGAGCTGGCTCTCCTGATTGGCAGGTGATGCTCGGCACCCTGCAGCAGGGTAGCAGATGGGTTATGTAAGAGTGACACAAACCTTGCCAGTTTAACAAAGTAGAGAGTGTGTGGATGCATTTGATGTGTCATGATGTGATTAGGAACCATATGGGGATATTATGGCTGTATAATTTTACAGTGTCATGATGGGTTAGAGTACCAAATATTCCAAAGTCACTAAGGTGCACCTTAACATGCTGAAAAGAACTTCCATGTTATTAGATGACAGTGATCATCATGCTTGCTGTTTAATATTGTAAACAACATACATAACAATTGTGCAACTTTAACAATTGGACACATTGTCAGGGGAGTTGAATGCATGGATGTCCTCAGCGTGGGGGCTGTTGTGTAAAAACCAATGCAGAATAGCTTGAGTGAATATTAAGTGAGTTAATGTCCATATCGCAGCTATGCATTCGCACCATATCTGCAAGACAGATGTCTGGCACCCTGCATCCTTTATCCATCCACACATGGAGAACACAGAAATGCAAGGAGCTTACTGACAAACCAGGACAATAGGGAGCTTGCTGGTGGGAGGGAGGGAGGGATGGGGGTTGTGGATGGTGGGAGCTCGCGCTTAGATGAACAAATTTCTCTCCAGTTATTGCAGTTTGAGGTACCAACCCAGGAGGCACAATGGCAGCTGTAGAGTTGGGTTCAGATTATGATTTATTTTCCAAGAAGCCCTCGGCCAAAACGTCAAGCAGGGCTGATGAAAATCTGACATATTGTTCAAAGACCTCTTGGGACATAGACAAAAGCCTGCTACAGCTTTCCCAAAGCTGGACTTTGAATTCAGTGTTTTTCCCAACATGATTGTATGATTTGTTGTCAGATGTGAAGCTAAATCTTTGTAGCATCCAAAATATCAGAGTTCTCAGTGCTAAACCCTGAGCGTAGTATCATAGAATCTACTGTGCATTTCATAGTTTTTACCACAAGGCTTTGCATGGCCCACAAAAAATGACATTGTGGCACTATATTCCGAAATTGCTATTTTATTCAGCTCATTGTGATAATGGGTGTGACTAAGGTCCACTGGCCTTGACAGGTGGGCAGTTAATGTCAAACGGGATCCAAAGACTGTGGAATTAAGCCATTTGATCTGGGTTCTTAACCACTGTCCGCTCTGCTGCCCACCACGATGATTCCTGAACCACTCTTCCCATTACGTCATTTTCATGGGCTCCCCAGAGCTGCGGGAGGCAGACAGTGTTGGGTTTCAAAGCCTGTGTCCGGGGCCACAAGCACAACCCACTGCAAACCCACCTTTTGAGCCCGGGATCAAAGCTGGAAGGAGCATGTGACTGAAAGCAAAAGTGTGTGATTTCAACACATGCACAGATTTCAGCCTTTAATATTCATGAAAACCTCCTTTGCAGAAATACTAACATAAATCCACTTCTTTTGATCTCTTGTCTCAACTTTGCCACTAAAGAACAGCCATTTACATATTCCCTGTAGGAATCTGTGATGTGTAAAAAGCCATGCGTCCCCCCCCCCAGAGGCACAAGGACCATTCTCCATCATCAGGGGGCGTTGAAGCCTGAGGACATCCCTCTCCAGTTACACTACCTTGATGTTTTCTTGTGATCTCCTGAATGACTGTGGTAACCCCTGCGAGTCACTTGGCTTCATAACACAACCTTGAATTCTAGTTTTGGGAAGCTATGTCAGGTGGACTGTTATCGGTGGTTTGACAGGGAAGCTGCCTAAGTGCGTGGATGTTTTTTGTGTGTGCGTATATCCTGTGCCTTACCTAAGAAGTGGTGGTGACATACTTTCAGAGTGCATTACTGTCACTGCAGGGGACGGTTGAAACCCTCAGAGCAGTGAAAGAAACAGTGAGAGCTGTCAGCAGATGATATGGAGGTCAGAGTGCACAGAGGGGACACAAAGATCAGCGACAGAGTGATCAATCGATCGGCCGGTGCTGCGTCCCCCCGGGGCCGCAGAGGATGTTGCTGTCAGTCCAAACTTGACGAAGGGAACAAAGATACAAACATTATCGTTATTTTGAAGAGGAAGACAACATCGAGAAAATGGCTTCTCTGGAATAGCTGCCATGTGTGCAGGCTGCAGCTCCGTGTCATTGAGGGTCATTAACTTGTCTCACACAGAGGACACTAATAACAGATCATTGGCACATGAACATGATTTGCACGGGGATTTTGTGTACATTGAACAAACATTGGATGTTCACAGTGCTGTGAGATGTTATGTCACGCAGCATTCAGCTTTATAAAATCGTAATAATGATTCACAGATTGCTGACCTGTCAGGACTAATGTCTCTGCTGGATGCTTCTGACAAATGTATACCACAATCGCAGTGCTCTTTCGATCTGTTTCCATTCCATACCGCAACTACTGTCGTGTGCATGTGTGTATGCATGTATACATGCCAAGAAAGCACTTCCCCCTGTTCTACCAAACCAAACCTTGTGCTAGGTCTGGGCTGGTGCCAGTTCAGAGATTGATTCAGAACCTTTTTAGAGCTGGTGTAACTGTGACCTCTGTCAGTGCCGTATGTACTGATCAGTTAAGCAGTGGTGGTGTTTTTTTTTTTACATGTCCTGGTGCACTTCTCTTCAGAACTGTTTACATCAATCATACTGATAAGTGATTTTCCAGATGTTGGAGGGAGGAAGGTGCTCCAATCTTAAAGTCATGTAGTGCTGCAGAACAGCAGGTATACATCCACAGCAAGGCTTTATTTATCTGCATGGTGTTTCATTTAAATGCTGCTGTCCCTCACACATCTTGTAGAGAAACGCTGAATATTTTGTAATGCTAAATAGATGCTTTTTTTGCAATCTCCGAATGCATGTGACTCATTATGCATTATGCTGAGTTCATCAGCATAAGTACAATGTTGATTATGGCGTTTGAATCCTCTGTTCCAATGGTTTTAATATGCAAAAATAAGGCTAATGATGTGAGGATGTTCCTAGCCTGGCCTGGCCTTTAATCTTTCAATGTATCTAATCCCTTTTCTCTTCAAAGCCTCCAGCGGGGGGGCCGACAAAGCTTGAATAACAAACATTTTCACCACAAATGTAAGAAAATCCACAAATCACATTAGAAGCAAGCCATTGCGTATTAACGTTTTATTACCAATAGTCTTTGCTGCACTTTAAAAATATATAGAAAAAAAAGTTAATAACAAACAAGCATAAGCAGTATCAAACTGCTTATTCAGGTATAAGAAGAAAGAAAAGGTTTCGGAGAACAACGCACTGTACAAGTGAAGGATGGGAGCATGAAGTAATGTGTGAGTTGGGGACATAACTGGGTTTAACATGCAAATTTAATTTCTAATATGATTTCTTACTGAGTTGTTTCTGCACAAAGCCTGTTAATGCAACAACATTATCCAGGTAATAAAAAAAAGACTGGTAGGAACACAAAACTATATAGTGGACACACACAGTATTGTTCCATTCAAAAACAAACAATATACACACTCATAAAACAAACTGGTGGTAAAGACTTCTGAACCTATGAATTGATTTCTATAAAGCACATCAAAAATAAACTGTGGTGTCTCTTCCGATCATAAATACAGTCAGTAGTAGCAGGTTTTGCTCTTTAACAGGTATGTGCACTGCACATTAGAATCTATTTGTAAATCCATCATTTTATTAAAGTTAGAGGTCCTTTTTCCCAAAGAACTTCTTAAAGACAGACTTGTTGCGTGGGCGTGGAAGACTGGTGTAGCTCCTCAGAGCAGCGTCCTGCTGCCAGCCAGCCGCAGTCATCAGCTGATGCTCAGAACTTCTGCTTATGGATGTGCTGTCTGATGACTTGTCCCCCACCACCAGAGTCACACAGTAATTAGAGCCTCGTTCCAGGCCTCTGCCTCCAGAAGTGTGCAAGGGTTTGATCTTCTGGTAAGTTGCTGAGAGGAGCATATAACGGAGACTTTTAGGAGACTAAAACCACCGAATCTGGCTCACACACACACACACACACACACACATTAAACACACATAATAAAAATGCCACTCCCTAACTGTCTTAATCCAAGCCTTAGCTC
>CAAKHC010002676.1:12214-29004 GCA_901007825.1 Macroramphosus scolopax | reverse complement strand
CTGCAGGGGACGGTTGAAACCCTCAGAGCAGTGAAAGAAACAGTGAGAGCTGTCAGCAGATGATATGGAGGTCAGAGTGCACAGAGGGGACACAAAGATCAGCGACAGAGTGATCAATCGATCAATCTAGAAAGGGACAAGACAAAATCACAACAGGAACAAATGAAGAAGAGGATAACCCAGGACAAAGAAAGAGAGTAAAACACAGTAAATAGTAGTGCAAATGTAGTTGTCAGACGCTATCTTAGCTCCCCCTAGTGGCGTATACAACATCTGCAACAGTCATTCATTATTTTGGTGTCATAGTCATTATCATAGCAGTCTGAAACATTACAAAGCTAAACACTTTAAATTTCTTTTCAGGGTGACATATTAGCTTTATTGATAGAAAGCATTGTTGCAAAAATGTACACTAATGAAGCTCAATGAATAACTGTTATTGTTGTTATTGTGTCCCCGACCACGCTGGGCTACTCAGTAGCCAACATTGTAGGTGGTGTTTGTGTTGGTCGTGGTAAGTGTGACTGTGGTGCAGATGGACAGTCAGTAAACTGTCCCCTGGTAAATATAGAGCTTGTCAGCACAGCAGGAGGCCTTACTGCAGGAGCCTCCATGTGGGAGTGAGATGGTCGACTGCTCTTCCAAAGGTCTTAAGTGGCTCTGTGGCTTGTGACTGAACTCTCTGGCCAGGACAACAATCTCTTTGGCTTGGCTGGCGCCTGGTGGTTTGCGCCTGGGGAACGTAGAGGTGACACTTCGGGAGGAGCAGTAGCATTTGGCCAGACCATTACACCCAGAGCAGAAAGAGGAGTTTCTGGAAGGAAGGATGAATGTTTTTTTTACAATACAGAGGACTATTGTGTTTAAAGTTAATACAGAGGTTCTTTAACCAACATGTCTTACAAGGAAACATGGTAGTCTTGATTGACAGGGACAGCTGATGCTGAAGATGCAGACTCACTTGGACCTTTTAAGACATAAAACATGAATAAATCACACCGTTGGCACATCAGTTCTGAGCTGTCATTCGATGTTGTTATCAAAAAATGATGTTTACCTGTGTTTGCTTGTATTTTCATCATCCATTTCTTCATCATAAAGCGTGTGGAGGCATTGAGCAGATATTCAGAACCGTCACGCAGCCTGACGGACAGAAACAAGGACAGTTACAAACTCCAATCGTTGTGTTTGAAATAAATAAAACACCACTCATGAATTGAAGTAGTGCTTGTTACAATCTTACCGCAGACAAAAGCAGTTGGGTTTCTTGGTGTACTCTGGTGCAGGCAAACACTCAGCTCCGATGAGGTTTAGAGGCAGACCACATGCAGAAGTCTGCAGGAAAGAAGGATCATCACCATCCTCAAAGTCACTGCCCACTTCAATATTTATTGGCTATGTTGTGTTTGTACTTACCCTCAGTGTATCCTTCCTATCCTGGTAGAAGCACAAGGTGTGTCTGTATATGACAGCATGGTAAGAGTTCCAGCCTCTGTAGGCTGCCTGTGTAAAGAAGATAAGATTGTGCTGTGGACTGTGTGCTTTACATTTGTGGACCTGGCTTAAACAATGACTGGAGCCTCTCTTACTTTCTTTCCTCCAAGCTGCAGCCTGTGCTTCCTCTCAAGCGTTCCCTCCATAGACTGGAGCTCAGGCTTTCCACCCTGAATAGTTTGAATAAACAACATAATATTGACGATGAGAAAAACTCTGATCTATCATAACAATCTTACTTCTTATATGCAATTAACTGCACCGACTGCATTCCGTCTCACCAGAATGACATTGCGCCCTCCTGTGGCTATTGACTCCTCCTGCGTCTCCATGTCCTCCAGGCCTTGTCCGGCTTCTCTTTGACAACGGACCCCATCCGAACCCATCCGAACCGACAGTAGACTCATTGGCTGGTCCTGTTCAGAGGAAGAATAACACACTCACCACTGATGACAAAAACTAGACGTTCATGCATCTGTATGGCCTTTTAGATCAACGACTACAAATTTAGTGCAAAAGTACTATAGTATGTATTCCCAGTATCCAAAAACATTTGATGTACTGTATAAGATGTACTGTCCAAAAACTGAAATGCTACTTATGTTAAGTGCAACACTTTGACGAGAAATGAGACAAATATACCTGGTAAGATTTTGAGTTCTGCAGTAATTAACGATGTATTCTAATAAACTAGTGGAAGTACTTCTGTTAAAAAACGTTTTTAGTATGGTCTATTATGCAGAGCTACCAGGAAGACAGGTTTCTGGAAAGACATGTTGGTGTAGAAGAGGAATTACCTCCTTCAAGGAGGTTCTATTCTCACTCACGTCTTTCTATCAAGACCTGGGCTACATAAAACCAAAACTGGCTACATATCAAAAGGAAAGAGAAATCTAAAAGGTCAGTCTCCTAGTTACTTAAAGTTTATCTAACGTAGACCTCACCTTTGTATAACCTGTGTGCTCGTCCACCTCCGCCCCCACCTTTGACTCCTCCACCTCCTCCTCCTCCTCTCTGTATTGGTAAATGTATCTCTGATTGTCGCCTATATCCGGCAGCTGCAGTGGATCTGATGCTGTTTCATTCACTACCACTGACGTCTTGCCGGCCTGGTCACTGATAGGAAAGGTGGCCCAGGACCTTCTGTCTCCTAAGGCCAGTGGAGGACCTTTGGGACTCTGCTCCTTGTCGTAACCCAGGACACTCTGGATGTTGGACAGCAGCCTGAAGTCGGCCACGAGGAGATTGGGTGCTGAGGCTGTGGACAGGTTTCTATAGAGCATGGCTGGAGTTTTGCCAGATGGTGAGCAGGAAACGGGCTCACTCGACTGATCTGATATGGAATCTGTCTGGTTAGGCTCGTACATGATGTCTGAGCAGATACTCTTCCTGTAGTTAGTAGTTTGGTTCCAGATGTCCTCCAGTTCTTCCTCTTCCTCTTCAAACTGTTGATGGTCGAGGTGGACTGGCTCCTTTTCCAGCTCTCCTGTGTATTTTAATGAACCTGTGCTTGCAGTGTTTTCCTTCATTCTCGTGCAGTCAATACGTCCCACCTCAAGGGACATGAGCCTCCCAACCACTCCCTTGGGCTGGGGGTTATCTTGACATGGTGCATCGGAACACAGCTTGATGCTGGTGGAGCTGGAGATGCCAGAGTCCACCGAGTCCTGACGAACACTCACTGTTGACTTCAGATTCACCACCATGTGAGAAGCTTGGCTCAGACACTGTCCGGGTCCCTCCTCATGCATACTCTGCGGTCTTACACTTTTATGGTACTGGTGCCCATTTAGGTCTCGGATTAATGTATGAACGCTGGGGCACTCATGTGTATGTGCAGCAGTAGATGACACGGGGGCTTGGTTGACATAAATAGGGAGCTGGGAGGGCTGGTCCCTCCCATCCCTTACAGCCGAAGTCATTTTAACCTCTGATGACATTTTGTCCCACTCCTGCTGTTCATTCTCCTGCAGGCTGAACTGGGTTTCTGATAGGTCGGGACACGGTACAGTCTGATCCTCCTCTTCTTCCAGGGAAGGAGGAGGTGGCTGGAAACAGCTGCCTATATTAGGCAAATCCTTTACAGCGACGGTTGAGGTCTGTGTTTCAGGAAAGCTGATTTCTGCTGGACTGTGTGTGTTAGCAGGAGTCGGTCGAGTCTGTTTGAAAGAGCTTAGGGCTGTGTTTCTCTGTGACAGTGGGTCTGGATCAGTCCCAGCTCCCATCTTGGACTCTGGGGGGGCAATTGTAATGATGTCCTGAATGCTGGGGATGAGGGTCCTGTCCTTGGGTAGGTCGAAGCTCAGCACAGAGCCTAAAGACAGGAATCTGCAGTGGCCTCTCACCTGGCTTGTTGAAGTGGTTGGCCCCTCTGAAACAGCATATGGGGTAATGTTGTACTCCCCTGTACACTCTTTATCAATGTCCTTCAGCAGGGGATTCTTCATGTAGGCTATAGCATCTACTCCATCCTCACTCTTCTTTGAACTCTTCTTCCTTCGGCCTTCCTTCAGAGGCCATGTGTGCGTGTCATATGTGAACGTCTCAAAGGCGTAACAAGGCTCGTCTGTCTCCTCCTCCACTCCCATGATTTTCTGAATAGTGTGTCTTCGTGCATCTCTCTTCCTCTTTCTCTTCTTGCCCATCCTCTTGAGGCTGCTGAAGATCGAGCTGCTGCTACTCCTCGTCAGAGGGTGGAAGAATACATTGCTTGTCTGAGGTGCAGGCGCTGAGGAGGATGAGGAAGAGGAGGACTGCAAGACAGTTGGGGAGGCTGAGGCTGCAGAGCGGCTCTTTTGGCGGGGCAGAGTGATACTCTCATACACTGGGGCCACAGCCAAGTTGTTTTCTTTGACGTGTATGTAGGTACTTACCTATAAAAAAGAGAAAAGAATATCAGGCAAGTGAGGGAGCTTTGATTGCATTGAATATTAAGTATGATTATTATCATAAAACGTTAACCCCTAGAGAGACTCATGCGTGCTGCAGGACAAAGCCTGAGAGAACAAGAAGCTGTTCTACGTGTTACAGATGAATGAGGACGACAGCAAGAAATACTTAGACAATCAGTTTCAGTGACAAACATCAGCCGCTTTTTCCGTCTGGGAATGTCCGAACCTCAGACTATAATGCAAATGTATGAACGAACATGAAAGGAAGAAATAGATGAAAGGACCAAAGAACATGGTCGCAATCAAACGCTTGTGGCTGCACATGCCGTCATACGCAGCTGTAATGGTTTGACCTTTCAACTCTGTGACTAATCACTTGTTTCTGTGGAAGCCCCAGACGACATACAGCGTCCTGGTGTGCAGTCTGGGGCCTTTCTTGAAAGTTCAGCACTAGTTCCCCGTCTAATGACTGAGTCTGCGGGGCCGCTCTCCTGCTGGGAGCCATTTTAGAGGACAGCTTTCATAGGAAGTGAAGCTGAGGTCACGAATTTTACACAATTGCAGCGAAGCCAAAGAGAGCAAAGCAAGAGCAGGTTTACATCAGGCCTGTGGTGAAATGGAAGAAGGAGAAGAAAGAGCTGCTGACACCAGTCACAGCAGGCAGGAGACTAGTGTTTGGTTTTATTACTCATCATCCTCGTTATGTCTCTGTCATGTCGCGTTTCTAAATCCTGACTCATTTGACAAACAGAAGTCCAAAGAAAAGTTTCAATGTTGTAATTAAGTTGGATTGTTAAAACCATCGTGGTTCAAGCTGTAAGTGAAAAATAACCAGCGACAGATTGTTGCGAAGATGGAATCGTATTTAGCAGATCCAAAATATACACAATTATCATATAACACGAGATATATAATGCCCAACACGTCCTTGGCAAGGCGGTGCCTGGAACCCAGGGGTGAACTGGTAATCTGGAATTCTGTCAGAATGTAAAATCCTGCGGCCGTCCATGACTCACTATTTATCAGACCACGGTTTTTATAGATGTTTTCATCTTAGCGATGTGATACGAAGCCTCTCCGTACTGCAATGTGAATGCCAGCGAGCTTTTGTGGTGAAAGACGCTGTCCTGTTGCTCTTATTGATGAAGTTACGTCAAGTCTACAGATTGCTGATGATATCACTGCTACAGGTTTCAGTATTCATACAGCAGCACTGGAGGGTGGCGAAAAATAAACAAAACAACTGAGAACAGAATCCGACTAGAAGGTAAATTACTCCAAGCATGGATTTGAGAACTTCTTTTGTTGGTCCAAACTGGATTGAATGTCATGTTAAATGAAGAGAATCAATTTCAATATTGCTTTCTATCTTTGTGTACACCTAATAATGATAGCCACATATAAATCCTGTTTCACATCTGTCGTCGTTTGCAGAATACTAATTAACTTTAAAGTGTTTACACCCAGTCGAACTTGCACAGCAGAATAAAACAAACTTCCTGGGTTGGAATATACTTTATGTTTGACATAAATTAATGATATATTTTAGTTAGTGGTATCACATGTATGTTCATTATATGTATTATATGTTTGTGCAAATGAATTGAAAGCTATGACCTCCACATCCCGTTAAACATCACTGAATGGGCTTCATTAGAATATAATTTACTGTTATGACCGCAGTTATTTGGCATATTTTGAGTTTTGTTAGAATTTCTTGACTTTTCTGGCATAAATTTCCAACCAGGGAGGAAATGATGTGAGTGATATATGGGAGCACTTTTGCAAGATTTAAGTTTGACTTCCAATGTGTCCTGTTATTCTTCTCCCAGGTTTACAGACGGGATGACACAGGGAAGCCGCAGACTGTCTGAACCTCACAACAGGGTTTAGTAGAACATGCTCTCTCCAAAACATCTACACACGGCATGCAGTCCCAGCACACCAAGCAATGCCATTTCACACCGCGCAATTTACCTCGTTTGCACTCTGCTGATAAATCTTTCTCTTTCGCTTTAAACTACCCAAAGTATTTTCCAAAAGCCCCTGGCAACGCTTCCAAAAGTTTTTATGGGCAGGCAGAGTGGGCTGAGGGAGAAAATGGGGAAAAAGAAAGACATGAAGGCCGAAGTAGAGTGCGGAAATGAACAGCAGCAGATAGCCCAGGAGGGAGATCCCATGCAGTGTCATTACATAGAATTACCCAACACTCTTCAGGAACGCTGACAAATATTCTTGCAATTTTCCTGTCAGTACTTTGGGGAAGGAAACATATATTCACCGTAGAGGCAAACAATAGTGACCTCCATAACGAAATGTGTGTGTTCTCACCCTGTGGACATGCTCAGAGGTCTCCTCCACAACCTCATCCATCCTAGCAGGTAGGTCAAGCACCTGAACGTGGCTGTCTCCTGTGTTACCAAAGCTAAGGATGAGGTTGACTGTGCCCCCTAAAGAGGGACTGCCCGGCTCTTTGAGGACCATGATTGAGGATTTGGGAGACTCTGAGGAGGAGGCCTCACCATCCCATGGTCCGATGCTATTCATGACCTCGTACCCATCCTCTAACTGCTGGTCATCTTGCTGCTCGGCTTGTCTCGGCGGCAGGTCTGAGAATTGGCTGTCTCCTTTCTTTAGTTTGCTCTCATCTGGTAGGATGACTGGGGACTGACAGGTCCGGTAAGACTCTGGGTCAGGAGCCAAACTCTATAGGAGGCAATGGAGAAAACAATTAACAAATATATACATTGGTAAAGTACTTATCTTTACTACTAATGTTTTAAACACAGGAAACATTTGGTATGTTACCTCTGTAAATGGGGAGCACATATCGGCCTCGGAGTAAATGTTATCCTGTGAAGACTCTTGTCTACTCTTATTGGGAATCCACTGTTGCTTTTTCGCTCTCCAGTGCACCAAAATCCACCCAAGCATACTCCGCAGTTCCTCCATACGTTCCACTACCTGCAATACATCACCCAGGGTCAGTAAAGGCGGTAACATGATTCCAATATTATATTCATGGACTCACTCACAGTGAGTCAAATGTGTGTAATCCAGCTCACCATCTGATTGAGGTGATGTTCTTTGTCTAAGATGTTTCTCCCTGTTGACGCAAGCTCGTCAAACTCCTCAAACTTCTGCTCAATCTGTATGTCAAGCTCTGCAGCCAGCGGCCTCTGCCCGTCTTTCCCAAGAAGCAAGGTGCTATCAGAGAAGATGCATGACCTGGTGTCTTCTGTCCATGAGCTATCCAGAGGAGCGGGGATGGGATGAGAAGTGGTGGAGGAGACAGGGAACAGGGCTGTGAGAAACGTCATGTATTCACAAAACATGAGAATAACCAGACAGTCACTCTGTTTCTGAGGTCAGACATTCATCGCCTTGTCACACTTGGCCCAGGAAACTTGCGCTGACCTCTTCAGCACATCTTAAATTACACTTTTCACCAGGGACCTTTGCTTATAACGAGAACATCCTGTTCTTTACAGATGTTCTCACAAAGTGGATTATGAAAGAACGTCTGGCTCAGACAGAGGTCACGACATCCCCACGCCCCGCTTACATCATAGCGAGGTAGCTCCTGAAGAAGTCTTGGAGCTGCACAAACTCTTGCAGACGTGATTTGTTCTCGATCACACTCTTTTCCAGCTCTGTCCAGGCCTGCAGCGTTGCCTGGATCTTTGCCCTGAGCACATGCACTCTCTCCGGGCACAGCTCCTTCAACCGAGATGCCTGGTTCTCCATCTCCTTTACCTCCTCGCTGATGACTTCACAGTCAATCTGTGGAGAATCACAATAAAATCTATCATCTCTCATCATCCGTGGCATTGCTCAGACGGCCTGCGCCAAGTGTATCTCTGGCTATGACTTCATCCCAACAGCTTTATGCATATCATTCAGCGAGAGACCCATATGGTGTACATATGGTCCGCCACGCTATAGTTAGCTAGCAATCTTGACCACTTTTTTTTGTCCTTTTGACAAGGCAGTAATTCATAGTGTTAAGAGTTCTCTGGGAGCAATACTTCATTATGTTTGTCAGCTTCAGTGGGCCTCAAGAACACTGAGTGTGGATGCCTATCTCCTGACGGCACAGTTATTTCACTTTGTGAGATTAGGTCATTTCTGTTCTTCAATGGTATCAAGTCCAGACAGCTTTCGGGTGTGTGTGTGTGTGTGTGATAAACACAAAACTGCCCAGAATGACTCACGCAGAACTTTACTATTCCCAACCTCACATGGAATATACACACCCAATCAGGTTTACTAACAAACAGACATACACGTAAGAGCTAACAGAACAGTGACTCAAAAGAAACATAAATAAATATCCTGAGCGAATAATAAACGTTTGCGTGCTCTACGTGTGCATATGTGATTACACACTGCGGTTTATGTAATAAATGAATCACAGCGCTAAGCAAGGTGAGTGAGAAAATCTGGCAAAACAGGAAACAGACTGTGGAACAATGTTTTAAAGGCGGTGGGGAAAAAGGGAGGGGGGCTTCCCCCTTTTCATTGCGCCAGACAGAGGTTCATAATCCAAATTTAATGGAAATAAATATTGGATTGTATAAACACCACTTAATCATTTTAAATGTTTACAAATGTTTCAGTGTTGCATCGTCTTCTCACCTCCAGGTGGTTCTGCTTCCCCTGCAGAGCCTCCAGGCCGCAGCGTTCTGGCTCACACTGGACGGCCATATCTGTCTCCTTCTCGAGGACGTCCAGGCTGAGCTCCTTGCTGCAGCGCAGGCTCTCCTCCACACACACAGCCAGCCTGGCATGCTAGTGTAGTTCACATTCATCATAAGTACTTGTTGGATGTCATTAAATCATCATACTTCACTATGTATTATTTGTTTTCCAATGAGAGCCACATTGCAAATTACAGTTAACAACGGTGTCATGGAGTCCCATCAGGGCATGTGTGAGCTATTTTGACATGTGCACTGCTTTTCTTAACCCACAATAAGTGGAATAATGAAAAAACACTCATGGAAAGGGAGCGGCGGCTCATTTGGGGCCTTTTGAAATCCATAACCACCGACAAAATCAAAGCAGATGTGGCTCTATTTGTTTGTGCAGCTGTTTGTGACAAACATAGAGGGACTTTCAACATCTAAACCACGTGATAAAAATATAGATCCATACTGACTTACAACTCTCCTTACCTTGCTAAGCAGCTCTTGGATGGCCTGGTCATGAGTCTGCGACCGGCCTCTTTCTCTCACAGTGTCATTCAGCATCTCCACAGCCTCTCGGAGCTCCTCCACAGGGTCCCCCATGCTTTCCATCAGGGTCTCCCCACCGCCACTGCTTTGGAGTTCCAGCAAGGCAGTAGTTGAGGAAATCTCACTGTGGAGAGGCTGTTTTGTAAACAGTTTTGGTTTCATTATTTTGGACTCGCATTATGAAAAATAATTAGTGATATTTATAACAGGAAATCCAAAATAATGTGGATGAAGTGAATTCTGCTTGTGAAGCTAAAAGCATTAAAATAACATTTGAAATCCAACAGCAATATCTATGTCCAGAAGGAGTGTTTCCATCACTTAGAATAATCCCCACTGTCAACCATGAGGTCAGTAGTTCCATGAAGACAGTTCGTAGTGGGGTGTGTTAATTATTTAAATCAGTCTGGACACTTCTGGGAAGACATGTTGCTGCTGAATTATGACCATTAAAATAACATCTGTTACGTGTCTCAAAACTATTCTCAAGGACTAAACTATTTTTGTGGTTAGATAACACAAGTGAAAACGTTTTTTTCTGTAAGTGACCCTTTGAATGCCTCTCTCAGAACTCTCACCTGACCCAGGTTGTACTGATGACTGTTGTGCTCCTGACTCTCCTCCAGCTCCACACGCTCCAAAAACTCAGTCAGCATTCGTGTGTCCTGCAACTCCGAGCTCTGCTGGGTCAGGGCACTTAGTACATGCTGGTACCTGTGAAAAATGGAATCGGCTTTACCAAATGTGCCATCCACATCTGTATACACAACCCTGCATGCTTCAGCAAACCACATCACACAGACAGCAAGTATATAGAGAGTGTATTACACGTGGCTAGAGGTTTGATTATGTAATCATATATCATGCGTCACATAAACTTATCCTGTACTTCAGAGCATGAAGGAGCTGCAGAGTTTATATTTGAGATGGTAAAGGGAATCATTTCAAAGGGTACTTTCTCAAGAATAAATGAGCCTTCAGTTGCTTGCATGCAGTGTTAAATAATGACATCAGCCCAACTTTGTTACATCTGCAAAGTGAGAGCTTCTACCAGCATCAATGGTCCCTCAGAAGTGTTCATCCCTGCCCACCCCCACCATGGAAACACTTAAACCTGCATTTTCTGTGTCTGTATTTTCTTTAGTCAGCTTGGTTTTCTTTACAGGGTCTGACATTGTGTTCATGTGCATAGGTATGTCTAGTAAACCAGCCAACATCATAAGGTTTTAGTGAGAGTCCATGGAAACCAGCCGCCATTTGAGAGAGGCATCATCCTGAAAACAGGGATTGGGTGACTCTGACACAAACTGACACGCTGCGGGTGACGTCCACGTACGGACTCTGAGGTAGACCTCGTTAAGTGCTGCATGAATCACAGCTGAATAAGTTTAGCCTTGAAAAGAAAGAGCACATGTAGAGAGAATATATATCTATGGATATATATTTTTGAGGTTTATTAGCTGACATTGTTTGTCTTGAATAAAAGAGGGGGATTGTTTTTGGCCTGCAGAAATGGCAAGTGTAAACCTATGACTTCTTGGAAAAACTGACAAAATACTTACTGTACTTCCTAACCACAGTAACAAGCCACAAGAGTCGAGTCTGGTTGTTCAAATCCATAACAGGAGTCTCCCTTATGAGACATGTCAAGGGGCTACCCCTGACCTCTAATAGTCCTCCTCTGCAAACTCACTTTCTTTCCACTTCCTCCATCCGCGCCGGCAAGCCTTGAGTGTGTGGGTGACTGTGACCGTGGAGACGGTCCACCTCATTTCTGAGGGCGCTGAGCTCCATGCTGCGTGCTGCCACCTCTTTCTCCAGCAGACAGCTCTCCCTCTCAGCCATAGTCATTGTTTTAGGGTCAGCGGCCTGCGAGGACGCCTTCATTGAAAGCTCTACAGACTCCAGCCAGGCCTCCAGGCTGCCCAGGACCTGGAGCACTTTAACAACCTTTACAGTAGAGAAGCAGAAAATCACATTATCTTGGAGAGAAGCCCAATATGTCTGGTGATGTAGAGAATTTCCTGCAGTTTTTTGCAAGTGATTGAGGGCACAAAACAACTAGAGGTGATGCACTTAACAAGGGGTTATAGTGGTTGAGCTGGCAGCTATATGAAAGTAGAGCATGCTGTAGCTTACATCTTTGTTATCAAACTTGGTAGATTCGAAGATGCTTTCCCTGATAAAAGTTTGTAAATATATGTATAGTGTCACGATATTGACGACCAGAAAAATTTAACAGTGAAAGAACTCGTTCAGGATCATCAAATTTTCCCCATAATTTCAGAGGTATATAACTTACCTCGACTTCAGGACATTGTTTGGTTGTGAGAACTTGTATGAATCTTACCCTGAAACCCAGCTCCTCTGAGGCCTGCAGAAACACAGCATTCCTCTGGTGCCTCCTCCGCAGCTCTTCCCACAGGACCCCCAGCTGACTGAGGAACTCCTCTATCTTGCCGCTGCCCGGATGCTGTGCACGGACCAGACCGTGGCCCTCCTGAGGATGGGGCGTTAAAGTGAGGAGGTCACCAAGGACTGAATTTTATTTTGCCAAATATAAACAGCTTATTATTTGATTTACACAAACCAGGCCTGTCAGAATACCTATTTTGTGAAATGTTTTCATTGAGGGCAGATTTCATCCAGAGCTTGTGATTCAGGGAAAACTCTAATTGTGACTGCAGAGCCTCAGCTTACCCTTTTGACTACCTCTATCCTGGCTCTGTTGGAGATGATTTCTTGTTCCAAGGCATGTTGGCCCCTCCTAGCTGCTTCCAACCCATCAAAACTGGCTATTGAGCAGACCTGTGTGGCCATTGACACGTTGTGTTTCAGCCAGGACAGGGTCTGAAGTGTAGATGGGAGATGAAAGACGGTTAAAGGTTAAAGAGATGAGCAGTTAGAAAATACGAATAGCTGATTAAAGAACAAGTGAGATGACATTAAGATCAGTCACTGGAAAAACAGATTTCAGGAATAAGATGATGTTTTCTTTGCAGGCCTTTAAACCAACCCAGCATACGTAAGAGAAAACCAGTACAATTACTGGCACCAAAGTCAGTGCACAGCTTCTTATTTGAGCACATGACAATTAAGTCTAATTTAGAAATATGACATAATGTCTTCGGCTGGTTACAAGAAGAGGGTGTAATAACTAATGTGTACAAATGCAGGGCTTACTTGACAGTTCATAGCAATGAAATCAAAATGAATCCTTTTAGTTTCTGCATATGTTCTGTAGAATATATAGACAGTATTGAAAAGTGCTTTTCAATGGGGGTGTGCCTTGCAGGGGTCAGGTCACCTTGTCAGCAGACACTGTGAATTTCTGGAGCTGTATGTGAAGCTGTGGGTGGCCCCGCGGGGCAGAGGCAAGCTTGGGCTCAACTCTGGGCTTCCTACTGCAAAGAAAACACAGACATTTTACTCAAATTATGAGTTACATAAAGAACACTCATTATGTACGTCACAAAGACAGAGAGAGGGAGGGAGAAGCCAGGCTTAAATGTCACCTTTCCCCCTTCCATTGATGTCTGACGATGACATCATGTGCACAGGCAGGGCCATCTCCCAGGGGTGAAGAGGTGTGGTTTGCAGATTGCTGCGTCTGGCTTTGGCTGCCACTCTCACATTCAAGGGTACTCTGTGGACAAAAGAATGAAACTCTCTGTAGGAAAATCCAAAAGCTCAGCAGCATTACACAAGAGTAAAAATAGTCTGTATCTGTCAGCTATACACAGGATAAATTCTGACTGGATGCATAAACATCTCAGGTGGATTTCATGCTGCGTGCAGTCTTCAGACAATGAGGCATTGCTATAGAACACAGCTAATGGAAACGTTACAATGTGGCTGGATGCTTGACAACATGAACAGCTGCCCGGCCGGAGACTAAAGGCTCTCCTGCAAATGACACAAAGCATACCTACTTACAAAGGTTGGTTGTTCTCAATGAAATACCCCAGACCAAAGATAGAAACTCTGCTTTCGCTTAAAAAAAGCTTTAAATGTTAAACAGAAATAATACAGATAATTGCTTTATGAATGTGAATGAATAAAGAAAAAAGGTGGCCAACATATGTTATACCGCTCTGATGACCAAAAGAATCACTACTGTTAGGAATAAAACATTTCTAACTGTCATTAAATGGCAGGTGTGTTTTTTCAGCCTTTGATTCAGAGTTCCACGGCTTCCACTCCAACTCTGTTTAGGAGAGCAGCAGACCTCTATGCACAGATATACATATATTAAAGACGTTAACAGCCACTAAGCCTCTTTTAGTAGTTCAAAGTTTGGCCAAAGGGCTCTAGCAGGGATTCTACTTCATGTGTCTGAACCCCTCCAGAGAAGATGAAGGGATATTCTGATAGTGGGTCCTTAAACTGCCTGCAAAAGGTCGCTTCTAACATCGTACTGCAACTGAATCCTACATGAGAGTGCACATATGTTACGATAGGATATTTAC
Organism: Macroramphosus scolopax; assembly: GCA_901007825.1. Taxonomy (NCBI): domain Eukaryota; kingdom Metazoa; phylum Chordata; class Actinopteri; order Syngnathiformes; family Centriscidae; genus Macroramphosus; species Macroramphosus scolopax. Next base: position 14,913 of record CAAKHC010002676.1, on the reverse strand, counting down.
TCAAACTGTAGGGCTTTATTTTCTCTATGATTCTTTTCTTGTGATTGTTCTCTGCTATGTACTTGTGTTTTCTGTGTATGATGTCAAGCACTTTAGATTTTACAAACCAACAAAACTGGTTGGTGTTAACACGAAAAAGTTAAATGAGTTGTACTTTGTTACTTAGACATAGTCTAATGATTAAATTTCCCTGACTGACTGAAATTGCAGGACTTGCTGTGGTAATTATCCTGTGTAATGTAATGTCTTTTACATATTCCAGTAAAAACAGTGCTGGCAGCCGCAACAGTCAGCAAGGCAAACATGCGTCTGTCAATGCTTTCATAGTAACAAATATGTAATGCTTTATTTTAAATGACAGCCAAAAAGTACAAAATAGTCATTAATAACAGTGTTTTATGGAGTAACTTTAATTTAACCATGTTATTTTCTGACCGGGCTTACAGAAGAAGTGAGTCAGACAGCCGAAGAAAGGTGTCGCCTCCAAAAGAGGGAGAGAGAGATGCAGTAAATTGAAGTGCTCTCGCATCATCTACTAACACGTCAGTCTTTTTATAGGCTGAGTTTCATGGAGACACATTATCAGCCCACTTTTTTTGCTAAAATTGCAAAACTAACAAGCAGAGTGATTCATTTGACCGAACTGATAACCACTGCTGACATCAACTCTCCAGATATTTGCTTCTGCCATTTAAATATTCACAGTGTAAACAATTCCTTTATTGCACTCAGCATCCGGCGATGACGAAAAGAATTCTGAAAAATGATCAGCCGCTTTTCTGAGGATTTTCTTGCCTTAGTGTTATTCTGTATTTTCAGGCCTCATTCAATAATTTCCTATCTCAGCATGTCCTATCTTGGTACTGTTGATTCCTATCGTTTTTCTACCCATCACCTCTTCGCTGGTGTGTCTTTCCGCAATGTCCTATGAAGTGATGTCAGCCAGGAACTATCACTTAGCACTGAGCCCATCTGGTCTGCAGGCTCAGCATCTGGCAACAATTAGCCAGAGAAACAAACGATAGCCATGTTTACCTCCAGCAGCAAGAGGCTGTACTACTAATAATACTGGCTCCACTACAACCGAAACACAAACGCAGACGTTTAGATTATCACGTTACACACATACAAACACTAAAACCTTTATATTTTATCAGGGAGTTAAATTGCACATCACTGCGGATGTGTGCACCCTTGTGTCTTCACTCACAATAAAAGTGCTGTCTGCTAGCACATATGCAATGTCTCAGAGTCCTGACAGCCCACAGACCAGTGCGGCTGCATCTGGCATCCCTAAACATACTGTAATCAAGTCAGCACACCCGGGAGCTGGAGTTAAAACGCTGGAAAAGCATGTGACAAATTACTTTTACTGTTTGACTGGTGGTTGTGCCTGGCATCAAGCTGGGTCTTGTGCTCAAGGGTTTTGTTCGAATTGTCTTATTAATCCTTCCATAAAGAGTAACGAGTGGTGCTGCACCAGGGCAAATCATAGCTCCCACTGCAATAAAGACAACTAACTGCAGAGAGATGAGAGAACTCTGTGACTTTTGAGAGGAATAACTGTGCCCAGCTTGCCCATGTCACTGGTGGCGAAGCCACAAGGTCAGTAAGAACTGAAAAACAAGAGCGGGGAAATAAACTGAACCATCAACAGGGAGAATGGAAAAAGTGAAGTTTTCTCTCTCTGAGCATCTGGGCTTTTTCACACTGGGCATAAAGAGGCCAAAGGCTCAGTAGGGACTTCACAAGACATCAGGGTCAACAAGAGGTGAGGAGCGCTGCATTATGGGATGTCCCTGGGCTGAACAAAAATACCCACTGTGTATTCACTTATGGATTGTAAAGAGATTGAACGTGCTTACTTAAAAGACTAAATATAAAGATAATTACTAGTTTTTAACATACCTCACACTTACGTTTCTGGATAACTACTCTTCCAAGAGATGCTAACAATAATTCCTTGTTGCTTTATGGGCAGTGAGGTTATTAAAGCAGCACTCACATGTTCAATAATGTCCTGTCTGAAGAATACACACACTCTGAAAGTCATTCGTTCACTAAGGGACTAATATAGTGTTATGACTGTGTAGTTTTGTTAGAGGGGTCGAAAGCCAAGATATTATTGAATATAAAATTAAAGGATATGAAAAGTATTAAGAATTTTGAGTTGGAGGGAAAGAGATATTTGCTCTGGCTTAACGTTCAGCCATGTTGTACAGCCACGGCTTGACATTTAACATGGAAACGTATCGAATTCTTGTGCCAGTGTAAATAACACCTCTACAAGCTCTTCCTGTGACTACATATTATTTTTAAAATGAGGTTCTTTTAGGGAGATAGAGGACAGAGACAGAAACTGACAGCGGCACGGCATTAACTTGTTTTCATTGAGTTGTCCTTCTAAAGCTCCAGCCCAGGGCTGCTTCACAACTGAGACATCAGGTGATACTAAGCACAACTAAGAACAACTAATCCGCTGCTATGATGGAAAACCAGCAGGATGTTGGGTGCCAAGACTGAACCAATGCTCTGCAGCACATCAGATTCAGTTATATAGGAAAACCCCTGAAAATCATTTTTTTTCCGAACCAAACAACAGAGTGCGTCACTTTCTGTAATCACAGATGTTGCAGGACTGAAAGAGGCTGAACTCATCTTTAGCCAGCACGGATGCTGTAGTTGTCTCCTTCTAGTGA
>CAAKHC010002674.1:0-21422 GCA_901007825.1 Macroramphosus scolopax | reverse complement strand
GGGGGTGGGGGGGGGGGGGGGGGGGGGGTAGCCGCAGGCTGCCTTTGTCCTACATAGGACTTCTCCAAGTCTCGGTCTAAACTGTGCGTCTATGCGCAAATAAAGTGTCTGGGCTGAGAGACACAGGCGACCGGTGTCCTTCATCACCGTCTCCTCTCCACGAGCCCATAGGAGCCCCCGACAGCTTGAAGGATGCGGTCGCACACACCTGTCAGCGCAGAGCTCGACCCACCCCGAAAGACAAACATACACATCGGTGAGCAGCTTCATAGACGTAAATACACCAATATATACGACCAAACATTAGAACCAGAGTTTAAACACAAAAGTGACACGTATGCAATAGCACTTTCTGCAAGTGTGCACACCGTTGTGTAAGTATGTGTGCATGCATGTGTGTTCGTACTTGAATCTCTGTTTAAATTTGAAATAACTGCCGTTGGACTGAATCTGATCACCTGTAAGTCTATTTACACATGCTGGACAATAGCAGGTACCTGGATGTAACCTGAGTTTTATCCTTACATGCACCTCTAACAGACTTCCTACTGAGATGGCACCTACACGAGCCCTGGTGCTCTCCATTATGTAGCAGCTACGGGAGCATTGGCCCCGACCATCCACCCTATGGAGAAAACCTGTTTCATCCTCAGAGGTCTCGTTTGGTCGGTCGCTACCAAAAGCTTGGGACCGAAGGTGAGTGTTGAAACTTAAAACAACTGACAAAACAACTTTTTCCAGTAGATTTCGGGAGTGGCTGGCAGCAGGATTATGCAAAAACTAGCTGCTCTTCAGTGTGGAGAGCACCTGTAGCCGACTGCCCTCAATTGTGGAGTTTGCATATAGAAACAAGGGCAGGCTGTTGGTCTTAGAGCAGACCGGTTCTCCCCGAGTGGATTTCTAGTTATTACTATTATCATTCTTTGATCAGCATGATAAAAAGCATCACTAACCAGTCATCTTTGACAGAACACTGGACATGGTGACATGATATAATTGACTTCATATTCTGTATAGACTGCATGGACATAATCCAGGACATAACATGTAGTGTGGCTCTCCACTCTTCCCACTCCCCAAAGGGCCGGCTCACAACGACCTACGTTTTAGACTAGCAGTTTATTGCCTCAGAGGTGAGCAATGCCCAAAACAACAAACAAAACTTCCTTACCTTCCCTGTCAAAACAGAATACAGTGTGTACTCTGAACACAGACGCAGGAGATAAAGGTGCAAACAAAAAAGGGCTTCTCCCTCCTACCAGGCTGCTGCCGAAGAGTGCTGTATATTTACAGTGAGATAAGTACTATATATCTATATACTGTACAAATTGAGACTAACAGAGTTAACTAAACTGACAACAGAATAACTAGACAAACAGTGAAGGTTTTGCTCGGACTGATAGTTTAACTTACAAGCTCAGCAATACACACAAACAAGCTGCTGGCACGTTGTTGGAAGTGGTGGTGAAGACAGAGACAGTTGCTGAAGCTGGTGTTTTAAAAGGTTGCTGATCTGTTCGCCCAATCCTGAGGCAGAAATTTACTTTAAAAGGACCAATCGTAGGGCTGCACCTGCTTAGTCACCACTCTCAACCACACACACACACACACATTCTGAGGGGAGGAGAGAGACCTGCCACAGCAAAATCAGACCACAACAAAACAAAGATAGGACCCAGGGTCATAACAATAGATGCATTTGTATTTTCATCTTCACATGAAGATCAAGCAGAAAGCTAGAAAAAGCAGACGTTCAGTGTTTATGGTGCTATATAGAGAAACAAGTACATAACCTTGCTGCACCAAAGAAGGATGAAGGTGACCGAGCTATAAATAGTTCGAATCTGGGGACCAAATAACGAGAAAATGGGGACAAAGAAACAGGAAATAAATGACTCAAGGATATTGGTTTTTAAACTGTCTTCAGCTACTGCTGGTCTACTTCCTCTTCCGCATGCCAGACGTACATCACTTAGTTCAACGTATCCATCACTCATAACAGAATCATTTAGCTATAATGTGTTGCAATACAGGCTGTTGTGAATACATGTTGAAACGTCTTCATTAATTCTGAGTGTTCGAATAACATTGATGTAGTTTTGATCGCTTCGTTTTTTTCTTTACGTCACTTAATGTTACTTTTAAATACACTGGAAAGCAATTGAGAAAACATACAAGCTATTTTCAGGAGGAGCTTAACTTCTATCTGATTTATTTCAAAGTATTATAACCAGTGACTCTCAATCTCTGTTCGTACTGTGTACTGTATTTTCCAACATTAACTTCTCCAATGCAAAAACACACACACACACACACACAGGAGTACACACACAGACACATTACTCAGTGACTGTGCGTTTGGTGTGACAGAATGCCTTAATTATGGATTAATTGTGTCATTAGCAGGTTTCTGCTGTTGGCACCACATTGGGCCTGTCAAGGTTAATTACTGGAACATGTTTATTTGCTGTCAGCCGCTGCCGCAAGCTGTCACTTGCATGGAAACACAGACAAACACACATAGATGGTGTTCACTCAAACAATTCACAGGGCACCTTGTGTCCCTCAAGCCCTCAACATTTTCCTCAGCTCTTTTGTTTCTGCTTCAGCACACTTTATCCAGCACTCAGTCAGCCGCTCGGAATTAAAACGTGATGTGATTTAGTTGTTTCCCACCGACCAAAACCACCTGAGGACACAGCAGGAGGTTCACCGGGCCCCGTGGTCCTTGGGAGCCCGTCCTTACTGCACACGGATGCCTCCACTCTCTCTTATTAACAACAGCACATCAGTCTGAAGACAAACGTTTGACCTGGTGTAGTTCCCATCGCACTTCCAACCTAGTTATATGTTGTATGTCATCTGTCTGCTTGGCAGGAAGTTCTCAGATTGTTCAACTGTTATAATTCACTTGTTGCGTGACTTGGCTGAGCTTGCTTGAGACGTATTTTCGATGTGAAATATGCCACTTTGGATCAATGTCATGTGTTTTGTCCTCCAGCTATTTGGAGAAATCTTATAACTTAATGTATAAAATCAGGCATGAGAAGCAGCGTCGGCCTTTAACTTTAAAACTTATCTCTAATACAGAAAGGTGGCATGGCCAGTTGGATTTATAGATAAGACTCTATAACATACTTAAAGTGTATACAAAGCGTTTCATATATATCTTGAAACATTAAAAGAAATATTTTGTTTCAGTACTCAGAAGATACAAAACTCCCGTTTGACATGTGTTAGTGACAGAACCTCCATCAGTCATATAACATGCTGCCAGACTGACTGATGTCTGAGTGGCTGTGTGCAGACTGACAGCAGAGGCAGCCACCTGCTCCACAGCACCACCCGTGAAACATGGACTGAGAGCGCCACCTGCTGCACAAGCCTGCAATCACAGCACTTTTCTCACCAGCATGTTTCTCACCACAGTGTTGAAGAGTCAAATCCCAAACTACCAAAAACAAGATGGACCATAACTGCAGCACGTCTGAACAAGCTGATGGTGCTAATATACAGTCTGGATTATTGGGGAGGGAGGTAACGAGGTAACGGTTGAGCATCTGGGCTCCTTTCCATAATTGGTGTTGTTGATGAAAGCTCAGCTGAAACGTCTAAACCTCGGGAAGCAGTAACAAAACAAACTGAAGCTGACTTGCTGAGTGACCCTGCCCAGGAACCCCCACACAAGCACAAATATTCACAAATTCAGTCATTTTCTTTTATATTTCCACAATTCATCCAATACATGTTTTTCATACGTTCATATCTAACACATTTAGACTTCATGTGACAACTGTTTTATAAACCGTCATATATACAGGATAAGTATATTATAGTATTTTATTTTCTAAATGTGTTGACAAATCAACGTTCCTATTAACGACACGCTCCGGCACCACTTAGGTCAGTTAGATATTCACCTCGTATCTGGAAATATACCGTCTGCCAGCAAATACTACACACGGCATTGAGGTAAACAGTACAAGTCAGATACAGGCAGGATCAAGACAAAACAATATGCCTCAACCATTGGCCATATTAACATCACTTTATTAAACCCCGAAGGGAAATTCAGGTTTTACAGGTGCATATACAAATGAAAGATCAAGAGAATGAAGTACAAAAAAATCATCCACTAAATAAAATTCTATTCATGTGTATATGAGTATACCAGGCCTGTGGCTGGAGGTGCTCCTCATCAACCTCGGCTCATCGTGGATGAGAGGAATCATTCTTTGCCCTCCTGGCCGCAGCTTCCAGACTGTCCGGTACGACCTGAACAGAGGTGGCCGTCCTCACCTGCTTGTTCGGCCCATCAGCTGTTCTTTGCCCAGTAATACACTTTGTATTGTTTATTAACATTAACAGTGTGACGCTACTCTACTACTAAGGCTAGTGAAATGTAGTCTTACAAAATAAATGATTAGTTCCTGTTCACAGCCTGAATAATAAACAGGTCAGGTGACTTCCATTACATTCTGAGATTCAACTACTTTGTATGCATGTACTTCATTTTATAAACTTCACTTCCATAAAATACAGATTTTGAGCAACCCCTCGACAAAAAAAAGAAAAGTAACACATTGTGGTTTATGTGCATTAGCATTTTAATTGGACAAAGCAAGAAAACATTGATTACAGTAGCAGAGTCGTCAGTTCTCAGGGCTAACACCTTTCTAAACAAAAGGGTCTGAAAAGGTCTGTAGGCACTGCCTAATTAAAAAGAGTATCTTGTCAGCAAAAAGAAACCAGCTCTATAAGGCAACAGTTACAATGTAGGCCTCCCCATTTCTCTGGCAAACAGAGCAAGTGTAAATGTTGAATTCACTCAGATTTTTGATATAAAATACTGGCGTCTCAATAGATATTTAAAAAACATCAGAAGTGTCAAACATGTTCACCTCTTAACATTTGAATTGTGTTAAATTTTAAGTATGCACTGCATGGCAATGCTGTCTTATCCCTGCATGGAAGAATCACGTGTTGCACTGTGCCAGTGTCACATTTGATAGTGCCACTCTGCTACGTACAATGTTGAGTTAACTGTCGAGTAATTAAAACAAAAATGAAAGCAAGCACCCACAGTTAACAGTAGCATTTTACTTACACCGTTTCAAATGAATGGTTATTTACACGTGGCTAAAAGATTTGAGGCTGTCCGAAAGATATGAAGGAGAAATGGAATGCAAATAAAAAAGCTCTTGGTTGTTATATTTGTACAAGAGAGGAAAAACTGTGCAATATTCATCTGCCCTTACAGCGAAACAGCAGTGGCAACAATCCCTGCAATTGATTTGAATCCAAGAGAATTATAACAAATTAAACAAATTTCCATTCCTCAAATAATAACTAAGGTTCATAACTTAGCACGACTCAGACTTGAAGTTTCTTTTTAAAAAAATGATGCTGAGAGGAAAGATGTGAAAATGGAAGCAAGTTGTAAAACCCAGAAAAGAAATCAAAACGTTTCTCCTTTACAGTTTTATACTCATTTACAGTTAACTTAAAAAGGGTAAGAGCCCTGGTTCATGGCCAGTCTCACCTGCCACATGGGCGTAAATACCTGTGTGGGTCAAATATCGCTCCTCCCTGGCTCCCGTTACACCCCCACCCCCCTCCCCCGCCCCAAGAAATCCCATTTACATCTCCAATAGATGTCAACCTTCCCATTAGGTTCAACATCCCAGTAAAAGTCTTAGTCTTGCCACAAATGGAGGCGGTGTTACACAGCCCCGCAGGGCACCTTTACAGCCAATAAGAGGCCGACTGTTGACAAATCTCCTGCCCTGCCCCCTTATCAGTGTGTGGGGTATCCTGCGGCTCCCATACCAGGCTGGTTGGCTAGCATACTCCCATTCAATCCCTGTGTAGGCTCCATAACCCCACCGTTACTGATGGCGCTCATGCCAGTCCACCCAGCACTGGCCGGTAAGTGACTGCAAAAAAAGGAGGTAAAGAGAGAGACAGAAAGACAAAATGCCAGCAGGTTAGAAGAGACAAGGCGAAAGGGAGCCAAAGGGACTGTATATATTAGAGCTACTAGAATCTGGACAGGATGAGAACAAGAAAGCAAACAGAGTTATCAGAGATTTTGAAGGTAAGGCAGGCTGAGCGAAAATCAAGCTAGCAAAATGGGAGGGGGGAGAGGTTAAGTGTAATATGATTAAACATGGATGGACAAGCAGACAAAAAGCATACAGGCTAAGCTTAGCAAGGTAAATATTCCTTTATACTTCCCCCTCCCAACTGCTGATGACCGTGAAACTAAAACAAGATAATCCACACTGTAAACAACGGTGAGGATTATCTTCACTTCTCTTGCAACATTTCTACATTTGGCTACGATGTATAGCACCAGCAATTAACATAATGTATCTTAAGGATTGTAACAATCTTGTCCTAAACAAAATTCTTAATTCAGTGTGGAGATGCAGCTTATACAGGATATCTTCGCATTTCAAGTCACGACAGGTCTGGCCTCTTTCTCTGTGCATTTACTGAACATTTGACAATCAAACACACTATCACTGCTTTCCAATATATCTACCTCACCCCTTTGTACAGAGCCGATTTATACAGCTGGTCACCAAAAACTTTAGACTGTCAACAACATATGGCCATTCCTTTATTTTTCTTGGGTGCACAAAATGTCACTGCACATTGGCTGTCTAAATAAAAACAAAATTTGCTGACAACCTACAAATGATAATTAACATGTCCTTCTGACATTCATATACAGATCCAATCTTCAGGTGATGGTAAAAATAGATGAATGAAATCAAAAGGAAAATGAAAAGGCTATGACACGAATGTTGACATACAAAAAACTTGAACAGCCTTAAAGAACACAGTCCTGACACACAGTTTATTAACAAGCCTTGGGTTGAGGAGAGGGTATGAATACTTCAGCTTTTAGCATTTATCTTGTTCTGTCAATTGAGTTATTTAACTTTAATCCACTGAAATTCATAAACACACTTTTATCTAGTCAAAGGCGCTTTTTTCACATTTTTGGAAAAGCTGACAGTTAATAAAAATTATGCTCCAGAATTGAAGTAAAACTAATTTGGAACAAAACCCTTCAAATATCAGTAATGACCCACTGAACATAATCATCCAAAAAAAGGAAAGTTCAGGTTGGTGTGCATGTCGGTATGTGTGTGTATGTGTGATATTTTATTTCTATCTTCTCACGATGAGCAAGGTGAAGCTGATGAGGGGGAAGGAAGAGGAGGGGTTGGGGGAGGAAGGTCATGGCGCCCTCCTGTGGCCAAAGTTGGCTCTTGCTGCCCCAGTCTTGAAGGGGGGCTCTGGTGGTGCTGGAGTAGGAGGAGGCGGTGAGAGGGAGCCCTGTGCACACCGTGCTACTTACTTGAAGCCCTGCTGGTTCCAGGCCTGGCCATAGACGCCGTAGGTGGGGACCTGCCACCCATTCGGGACGTACTGGCTGATCTGAGGCCCGTTGCCGTACCACTGACCCCACTGGCCATATGGCTGAGCCGCAGGGAAGCCAATCTTGTTTTGCTGTAGCAACAGATCAGTTCACAAATTGGTGGTGGTTTAAGGAAGCAGCTCCAGACCATCACAAACACACTATGGTTAAAGTCTTAAATTCTACCCATCAGCAAACCCTCCACAGAATTTTGATCTCATCAAAAAACAAGGATTCTGTCGAGACTGGCGGTTTACAAATAGTGACCCATGTGTGAAGCCATATCACCATAAAAACTGCTGGAAGTAGCGTGTGCTTGCATCTTGAAGTATAACAAACACATTGATTTGTTAACTCCTAAAGTGCCATTCCTAAAGTCAGTCCTCACTCAACCAGAACGTTTCAGGACTTTCCTCCCCTTCTGAGAACTTGCAAAACTTCAACATTGATATCTGACAGGACCAGATAACAATATCAGGCCTCTATGGGATGCAATGATGCGTTTTTAACAGTCAGGACAAAAGGTTCCATTCCCCTCAGTGTTTCCAATCAACAGCCCATGACTTACAACCACCTGTTCTATGTACAGCCTAAATTAGGATGCAATTCAACAACTTATTTTATATACCAATACATTTGACAAATATCTTGATTAATCTCTTGGTCAATAAAACAGAAGTTTGCAACAAATATTTGCATGCGGTCATCTTATGTTGTATTTTGTCTGACCCATGGTCAAAAACCTTTAAGATATTCAGTTTACTGTCATTTAACATAGAAAAGCACCAAAGACAACTGTCACAAGCACAAATATCTCCCTTCCACATGAAATGTATTAAGTGAAGGGGTTGTTATTTTGTTATTATGCAGACAATGTGATCACTGTTGTCTTCAGAGTTTCTTAGAGGCAGAAACAGTATGAAAGCAAGTAGTAGTTTTTGTATATGATTTCCTTACCTGGGGCATAGGCATCTGCTGCATCGGGTTCATCATGTCCGGGGTCTCTTTACCCCAGTAGCATTTGACTATGTGGCCCTCTAATGCGGTGCCATTCACTGACACAATGGCATGGGCTGCTGACTCATGAGAGTTAAACCTGGACAAAAACAGAGACTGTAAGTAAATACTGAACCTCGTTTCATGTGTTTATATTTCACTCAGCAATGGTGGTCGGACCACTGCTGGAGATTTGCGTGATTAAGAAACTGAAATAACAAATAACTCTGCAGGTTAGAGCAAACATGGAAATAGTAAGTAAATAACCCTCAACATTATTCCTGCAACAAGCAAACACAAGTTCAAAATTTTACGTATGAATATAATCAATATTGAACAATTTATCAATGGTTCTCCATCCAGGTCCTCGTTGTCACTAGTGTTGCACAGTATACCAACACTAGAAAAGGTACTGCAATGCCCTCTGTTAAAGGCGGTACTCAACCACATTGTTAGTATTGGTACTCTAAGAATTAAGTATTGTAATATTTTACTACAAGCCAAATTTCCTGATGCGCTCAGATTCCACTCTCTCCAGCTGCTAGCAGCTTTCATGTTGACAAAACGTGAGGAATGCTGCAGATAAAAGTACTCGTCGCTTGTCCTTTGCTTCTCGACAAAGCAGCCACCACGCTAACAGTCTCCACTCAAGGCGAGTCCTAGAGCACCACAACGGGTGTGTAAGGGTCTACATGCCCAACTTGGTAAAGCATCTCACAGACAGACATGCAGACCTGTTCAAAGATTTTATACAGGTCAGCTAATGTGATCAATATCATATTATTACTTAATGCACATGCCATCAAATATTAGCCAAACTAGTTTGATATATTTTGTAACAAGTAAGGATGAGACAATTAAGAGGGAATGATCATATTCTAATTTTGCTCTATGTCTTTAGCGCATTTACCGATGTACATGCATCTCTGTACCCAAAGACAAAGCACTCACTGGTAATGTTTAAGGTACTGTAACTGGCAAGATGCTAAAAGTAAAGCATTCATCAAAAAACAACACCAGCTATAAAATTACAATCAGTACTGGCAATGTAATCATGGTGTGTACAATTAGCCACTTAATAATGTTGTAAAAAATACTAATCACTTGGTGTTTCAGTGAGAATATCAATACATTAAACGTGTTGTATTGAAGTCATAATCTTTGCATCATGAAATTCTAGTTGAGACTAATGGAGGGTTTCTCACCTTGGAGTGAACTGCATTCACTCTACACTCCATGCCAGTCCTTGATTAAATAACTAGAATACAAACCTGCAAGAAATTATTTTTGAAAAGAAATGTTTCCACATACCTCACAAACGAATAGCCTTTGTCGGGGAAAACTCGGATTTCCATTATTTGTCCAAAAGGAGAGAAGGTCTGTCTCATCAGTTGCTCTGAAAGCCAAACAAAGAGGACATATTTTGTGTGGCATGACAAAACATTTGCTTCACGGGGAAAATCAGCATACAAACACCCCCTGGTAAGGATTTCTTGGTCATAGTAAGGTCAAAATCACAATAGTGCAGAGGCTGCCTCTCGGAGGGGGTTTTACTTCTAGCATGACCATAAACAACAACTCCCCTGAAACGGCCAGAATCCCAAATGCGTTAATCCTTTGTTCTTGAATGAATTAATCATCCAGTTCGCTTCGTGTTGCCACTGCCAGATATACAAAGCACTACAGTGCGACCATTTCACTCGTATGTGTGTATAGAATGTTGGTGTAAAAACATCAAAAAATATTTTTGAGTACTGTGCGAGTGATGCCTAACAACCCAGAGAGGCACTGGTGTGAATACAACAAAGAAACCTCCGAAACTAAGTCTGTCAAGGTTATTGTTCTCAAAGTGCTCAGGGATGCTAATCTGTTTTTACAAAGCAAGAGTAACGTACACTGTCAATGATCACTTTAAGGACAAAATGTTGTTTGTTTTGTGTTAGCGTCATTAATAATGCTAATACAATTCTGACCTGTCAGTCCTGTGCTGACTCCGCCACAGTACACGGTGCAGTTACTGGGGCTCGACTGGCTCACTACTTCATCGAAGGATAGGTGCTTGGAGTTATCTGCAATAAAAAGACAGACAGTGCTGCTGTAAACACATGAATCCAAATTCCTGTGAAAGCAAACAAAATCTGCTCATCTCTGATGACGCACTTTCATAGGTGGTTTTTGGGGCCGGGGGCTTTCTTGTGGCCCAGTTAGTTCGGATCTGTCTGCCTCCTAACCACTGGCCACCCATTTGCTGAATGGCATTCTCTGCATCCTGGAGGAAAGAAAGATTCTGGTTATTGAATTGACCGAGGGTGCAGAATGCCACTTCATTTTGTTTGGTTTTAATGAATTATAATATGAAAACACCATCATCATCAGTATTATTGTGATGTTGGACCAAAAACAATCATCTGGAAACCCGCCTCAATTGTCTACTTACCCATTTATTGAAGAAAGACACAAAGCCATAGCCTTTAGATTTCCCTGTGGCCATATCTTTCACAACACGGGCATCTCTGTGAAGGTAGCAACCAAACATCAGAAACATGAACTCTCAAATAGATTCAGATTGAATGCAACCGAAAAACATTTTTTTTTTCAGGACAACGCAGTGAGTCACCATACATCCCTCCCCAGAACCATCTATCATTGATTTATTCTGTTGTTAGTAAATATTAGCTCGATACTTACGATATCCTGCCGAATGGGCCGAAGGCAGCTTTGACGTCTTCTGTAGTTATTTCTGGGCTCAGGTCTCCAACGAAGACATGAAAGTGATCTGTAAAAAACACACATTTAGACATGGCATACAGAATGATGGACAATATTGATTTTGTGGTCTAATAATTGAAGTGTTCTAAATGTCTTATGAGTATCTTGATTCTTCGTCACCATAATTTTTGCATTTAATTGAAAATGTAAACGCAGAAGATTTTCTCCAATGATTTTTGCTTTTTTCAGCATTTCAGCATTGATGAATCAACTGTTTCCAGGGTAGCAATGTCACAGAGTATCAGAAAACCTTATACTTACTACTTGTGTCTTTTTTCTGGCTGGTTGGTGTTGTGGCCCAGTTGACTTTGACTTCCTGCAGACAGAGGGAGAGAAACAACAGGTGGGGTATGTTTATATCACTTGCAATAAGGCCTGGGAATATCTACTGTATCCTTAGCTGCTTTCACACAAGCACTGAAACCTGTATTTAGTAGACATTTCCAAGATTACAAGATCTGTGTTTGAGAACACAAACGTCTGAAACAGTGAGACCGGACATTAAACTGACCTAACATACCTTCTTGGTGCATGTGTGAAAGGGCAACTCCCAACAAAGACGAATATGGCTCTACTGTATGATTTAAATGCCTGACTAATCGTCAGAGAGATATTATCAAATCAACATTAGGATGCTAAAACTTGTTGAGATACAGAGGCTCATCCGTCACTTCTTGAGTATATCAACTGGCATCATGGACAAAAATGTTTTCTATTAAATCTTAAGATTTATCTGGAGAGAAAATAAATACCCTATTGATAAAGAGATATTTACTTGGTTTCAAGATAAGCTTAAAATACTTCTACTGCAAGGTCTGAAGATTATGTCAATAACAAGTTTTTATAAAAATGGATTGGCTTTAAGACAACAAAAACTTATTTTGTATACAAACTTTAGAAGTTGGACTTAATTAAGAGTCACATCAAGCAAAAACAACAAGCCTACCAACTAGTGACACAAAAGATTACACAGCTGAACATATGAATGCCTCAGCAACAAGGGAGAGTATGATAAACGATGGTAGGAAAGGGCCATTGATGCATTGAATGAATCATTGCACAATAAATGCTATTGAAGATGTAAAGTGAAATCATGTATGGTAATGAAATAATTTCTTCGTTCCAATACAATTCTTAAAAGTTGCAAATATAATCTGTGGTCATTGTCAACAACCTTCATACGATCTTCAACGACGTGATTGCTGAGCTCATTGCCTCCTTTTTTCGGTTGCTCCAGTTTGTCCTAACACTGAATATAGCACAACTCTTCTTTTATTAAGCTCTATGGTCTTTTAAATGCTGCCGATTAAGAGACTAATGGACTATTCCATTGTTAACCTGGCTTTATCCAGCTCCTCTTAGACTTTACTTCCAGCAAATATTTTTTACATCTACCAAATATTTCACATATGGGAAGGAAGTACAGTTCAGAAAGCATCTCTCCACAACAATCATCACAGCTATATTTCAAGGAGACAATTTTAACGACAGACAAATAACCTATTGTTTTTGGCACATTAGTAGTTTTTGTAACTAAAATGTCTGATCTTGTTTGGACCCTGTCTACTGCAGCTGCCCCTTGTTGGTTGGACTATCCTGTGGGATTATAGGAATATATATCGTAGTAGATCACTTGGTTTTGTGAAATATGCACTTGCCCCAAACCCGAAGCCCACCCGTCCCCACTCACCCTGTAGATACGATAGCTTACCTTACCCATTATTTTCCTTCCATTCATAGCTGCCAATGAGGCAGCAGCATGCCTGTGGTCATAGAACTCCACAAAGCAGTATGGATCATTTCCAGCCGTCTGTCAACGGGAAAACAAGACTGATATTAAGTCCACAGCAAAGGTTATCATTTCATCAGTACAAATGCCAGGGGGCACCCACTGTAGTTTGGAGAGTTAGATTTGACATAACAGACAGGGAAAGGAAGATAAAAAAAGATACATCCGTAGATTAAAAAGTTCATGAGCAGCAACACAAACCTTTAGGAAACCTTTGACTGGCACTTTCTACAATCAAAGGAATCGAACTTAATACCGGAAGGGATAACACTCACATCAACTATCATTTTGCAGCTTTTGCAGGGTCCTATCTGTGTGAAGACCTGCAGGATGAGGGGCTCTGTGACATCCCTGGACAGATTCCCCACATACCTGTAAACAGGGAGAGAGATGGTGGAACTGAGTCTTTGTCAAACAGGAAGTAGCATGCAAACAAAGGCTAGTAACAGGGCTAGCTACTACCCACAACAGTGCCTTGACGTAACACAAAAAAACACATTGATAGTGGACCAAATGCTGATGGGAATAGTTAAATTTTGCACCAAAAACTGGAGTGTGGTCACCCACTTACTCGAGCTGTCCCGAGTTGTTTCTCCGAGCGTTGACGTGGCTTGTCTGCCAGCTAGCTAAAGATAACGCTAGCTAGCCGGTTCCATCGGGCCTCATGCTACTAGGTTTGGCAGCTGACATTACTTTGTAAAATTGCATCCCATCCTGGATGGTGTGATTAAATAATGTCCACTGACAATTAAACAAGACTACTTTTGCGACTATAGCCATCGTGCCATCTAAATATCAGATTATTTCGTAGCAAGTGCAGGGTTAGCACCATTCGCATCGTGAGCTAATTATAGCTAGCATTGACTAGCCATTCAGTTACATTCTCAAACCAGTTAACGTTGCGGTTCCATTTCTTAAACGGCTGACGTTAAATCACAACTTTGTCGGAAAGGCTATTTGTTTCAGTAGTTTGATACATCACCCGTGTCTTTAATGTGTCAATGTGGTAGAGTACATATTTTGTTTAGGAGGTAATACAGTTTTAAACTTGAAAACAACAACGTGGAAATATTTCAGACGAGCCGTAGCTACACGGAGCCTTTCCAACCCGGGACGGAGACAGGGCCGCTGTTACTCACAAGGTTCTGGGTTGATCGTCGTCCATCATCAAGGTTTAGTGGTCGCGTCCTGAGAGGCCCTTAATACAATGACATACAAATGGTTTGTGCTGAGCTTGAGCGACCGTGAACGTAAAGGCTACAGCTACTATTCTGTGACCAATTCTGCTCGCACACACACCGCAGACAGCCTGAGTCTGATGCAAACAATAGGAAGTTGAAGATGGCGGAGGAGCGGCGTCAGCAGCGTGAACCTGCGCGCTGAAATGTAGGCAAAATCAAGCGCTCTCTCTCCCACACATGAGGACGTGCCTCAACATCTGGGTGGGAAAAAGCTGCAAGTAAAAACGATTCACTATTAGTGCTGTGTAAGTGTGTAGAATGCTATTTCTCATCAACTTAATCGTGATTGTAGCTCTAGCAGGCAAAGTTAGGAAATGACAGCCTTTCACAACTATGTAATGGATGTAACCCAGCAAAGTAAAAAAGGCTACTGGGTAAACAGGGAATTATCCAAACAGTTCTTACTTTCTCGGACTAAATAAAGACTATGCTCGAAGTGAGAGCTCAGAGAAATGCTTGGGCGTCATTTTGATATTGTCCACAAAAAACAGCTGTTGTATTTATTTCTGCTCATATACTGTAAATCATCGGTTGACATTAATATGGAAGAACAGATTTTCAGTTAGATTTACTGAATATGTGTTGGTTATTTTGTCAAAACTAAATCTATATTCATAAATTATATTTCCGAGCAAAAGAGCTGAATTCCCCTAAATCTATAATAAATAACAATATGATTAAACCTAATTTACTAACAAAAACAGCTGTGAAAGATCAACCTTTGTGTCTCTAAATGTTTTTATGTAGTTATTTTTGTCTTTCAATATAAAGGCATTTGTTAGAAACAAACTGTTTCCTGCAGTATTTGCTAATTATATTATATTTATTCGAAGGTTTTGGATCAATGATTGGATAAACAGGATTTGTTCATGTTGTTGGTGGGTGGTCACAATTTGGACGATTAAATGTAGACATCAGACAAAAACACGTGCGCCGCCCGGGAATCGAACCCGGGTCGCAAGAATGGGAATCTTGCATGATACCACTACACCAGCGGCGCCCTTGATCAACTTCCTGGACGTCCGATCAAAACCCTAAATACAAGAAACAAAAGCAAACGTCATAAAAAAGACTCATCAAATCAGGAAGGGTATTCAAAACATGTTAAAACTGCGAAGGAAAAATAAAGCTAGGGCCTTATATATACATATTCTTCTCCTACTGGGCTAAAAGGTTCAATTGCATTATATTTTCCATTAGTTTACGGGCTTAACAGTAATACAGAAGTTCACATTATTTAACTTGAGCTTTTATTTAAGAGAGGCAAGATTGGAAAGTGGCGAGAGCCAAGAGATATACAGTAAATGCGCCAAATTAGCCTGACACAAATATTTTTGGGGGTTCCATTTTAGCACCACTTTAAATCAAGTAATTTAGTAATATATTTCAGGACTTGAAATTGCGACTATTTTAGTCTACAACTTCAAAATATATTTGGGAGCAAAAATTGTTGTGGTGTGAGCAAAAGTCACCCTCTCGGCTTCTTCACTGGTTGTTCCGCAGCAAAGCTCTTTGTCCCCCTCCTTAAAACCTAGTGACCCCCCTGCTCCCCAGGGTATGAAAACAAATGTTTATGGTGTAGTCACAGAGGATAAGGGGTTAGTGTTGGTAAATGATGGGATTGTGACTAGTTATAACACTAAATAAATCCAAATAGGCACCAGCATGGAGGAAAGCACAAATTTACATTGATAGACTCCATGTAGATGAGTTATGGTGGATGTAGAAGGAAATGAGGATGCTGATACACACGACAAACAATCAATACAGATTACAGATAGTAAATATGGAGAATTTAAGTGAAGCTGAGGGTAAAACAATCATATAGAGACCATTGCAAAACATATGGCGAGAATATTGGGACGTAAATGACACAAAATGTGGCTTTGGGAAGGAGGCTGGGAGGAACCGAAAAGAAAGAGGCAGTCATTACCTGTCTCAGGATAGGCCTTACAGGACTTAATAAGACACTTCATGAACACACAAACTGGTAGATGCAGGCATTGTAGTGATCCTGAATCTGTTCAGCAAGTTCTGCTATAGGGTGGGGTTTATGAGGAGAAGACTAAGGATCTGACATCATTGGCATTAAGAAAAGCCAAGCTCTGTATCACTATTGCTAACATCTTCAAAATGACTCATTGGGAGTATACAGTTAACTAATAAAGTATCGTTAATTTAACAGGGTTAATTGAGCATTTTTATCATTCATTCAGTGTATACTCTTTATCGTCATTTTGTATTTCTATTAGTTTCCCCATACTACAATTTTCTGCCTTAGGTGGCGGTAATGCGCCTTTCAGCTAGCTAGCCGACCACCAACCAAACAAAATGTAGAAGAATTACATGCACTCGAAGAAGAGTTGACGAGGAAAAATGGCTTCGCCGTCTGGTTGTGAACATTACACCCGCAGCTGCTTATTGAAAGTAAGTTAACCTTTTCCAGACGTAGCCTAGGTTCCAACCGTTGTTTGCCTTACCAGTGATCGGATGTAGAGTGGTACTAAATATGCTACACGGAAAGTCTACGACAGCGTTTCTATGACAGCACCATTATGTTCACCTCTTCAAGCTGCTTGACGGCAGCAAGTGACCGCATCAGAAACTTCTATTTTCATTTCATATAATCTACGTCTTTAATGGGTTGACTTAGTTCAATTAAGTTAAGGACAATCGCGAATATGTGTGATGCCATGTAGTTTAGGATATATGTTTTAACATTGCTTTTCTTTTACCTGTGATTGTTATGTCATGTGATGAATATTTACTAACGATGCGTGTATGCTATTCTAATAACGTCAAAACTCACATTTTGGAGCAGCCATGATTAACCCATGTTGCGGCTTTCCAAGGCGTCACTGAAACCGGTGATATAAAGTGAATTACCGTATTTGTGTGGATTGCAGGCCCCCTGCTGTGGCAAACTGTATGTGTGTCGGCTGTGCCATGATTCAGAGGAAAACCATGAGATGGATCGATTCAAAGTCCGAGAGGTGCAGTGCTTTGAGTGCCAGACATTACAACAGGTACCTTACAAATACCCTGAAATAACCCCCAAAATGAGGGAAATGGATCACTGAACATGTCAACTTTCACTCTCTAGGCACAGCAGGTTTGCCAGCAGTGTCATGTGCAGTTTGGGGAGTATTACTGTGATATTTGCCACCTCTTTGACAAGGATAAGAAACAGTATCATTGTCAACCCTGTGGGATATGCAGGTGAGTGACAATAAAATGTATATACCTTACATACCTCGTCCATAAGCAGATCTTTGTGTAATACTATTAATTGCTATGTTTGTCATATATAAGGTACAAAAGTAATATTATATCTGGGGGTTGGTTCATTTTTAGATTCACTTGCAATGTTGTCAAGGACGTGCAACAGTAACTATCAAAGAGTAATGTCAATTCTGCAATGGTTATTTCAAACACATTTCAATAAACATTTTCAGTGTGTTTTAAAAATATGTTTCTTATAAGCATAGACAAACACTTTATTTTTATACATGCACAAGTTATTTGTCATTCGTGTCATTGACTCATCAAATTAACTCCTGCAGGATCGGACCCAGGGAGAAGTATTTCCACTGCAAGAAATGCAATCTTTGTTTACTACAGGATCTGCAAGGAAACCACAAGGTAATTTTTAAATGTACCTGTTTCTGAGCCACTCAAATCATATGTAATTTTATTATGAGCAAATAATTATTCTCTGGTTTATCATTTAATGTTTCTTCTTCTGTATTTCAGTGTGTGGAGAATGTTTCAAGGCAGAACTGTCCAGTGTGTATGGAGGTAATAAAAGATACAAAACGTGTAGGGTGTGGAATGGAGAGTGCTCATGGATTTTTTTTTGTAATCATTTCCATAGTTTAAAACTTCTTGTAATTATTTTGTAAATACAGGATATCCACACTTCTAGAATTGCAGCCTACGTTCTTCCCTGTGGACACCTTCTGCATAAGTATGACTCATTCATGTGTATTTACCATCAGTAGTCCACATATTGTGTAAATACAATGTTATCAGAAACATGAGGAGAGAACATGTCCAAATGGTGTTCATGATGCAGATAACTACATCAATATGTGAATTGTTTATTGCCATACATGTTTTTTTGCATACTGTAGAACATATCAATATTTTAGTAATCATAGTTCAATGCTGTTATGATCCTTAAATGTCTGTCCACCTTTTCCGCAGGGATTGCTTTGATGAAATGATCAAAACTAGGTACGTCAAATAGGACTGTTCTTCATGGTACTTGGTTCTATGGCAGTGTTCCATTTTTTTCCCTCTGTGTAACTGTGTAACAAGACCTGCGCAGGGAATGACTTGTACTAAATATACTGCATTTTCTCCTTATTTGTTGTAGAGCTTATCGCTGCCCTCTTTGTATGCACTCTGCCTATAACATGGAGCATCACTGGGATCAGATAGACAAAGAGATCGCCCATTCCCCGATGCCCACTGACTACCAGGGTGCTACTGTCAAAGTATGAACTCAGATGTGCAATGAAGCACACCAGTAATGTTTTTGTTTGGTTTTAAAAAATTGGTGATCAGAGGTGATCTACATTTTATTCAATTGTATTAATGCCATTAATTAAGGGTTGACCTTGATAACTGTTATTGTGAATCCCCTTTCTGTTTTTCTAATCCATTACTTTTCTTTTGCCTTGCTACAGATTATATGTAATGATTGCCAAACCCACTGCACGGTGCCTTTCCACGTTCTGGGGTTGAAGTGCAGTGGCTGTGGCTCCTACAACACGGCGCAGGATGGTGGACTCATTCAGCAGCAGCAGCAGCAGCAGCAGCAGCAGCAGCAGCAGCAGCAAGAGCTGGACAATGAGAATGAGGCAGAAACTGATACAGAGCCAGAGCAGCAAGAGCAATCTTAGTCACCCCTGCCAAAAGCTGGGAGACATTTATTTTTTGCATTTTTTTAGATTTCCTTCCCTGCTTTCTCTGCAACAACTCAGTTGATTTTAGCCTTTATATTTATCTTCCTCATATTTGTTAGGGCTATGTTTTGTTCCTCTTAGGTGACGTATGTGGCTCTAGTCCTCTGTGTTTGATCATCTGGTGCCAACCCAGCCCCTTGTTATGGGACCGTGCTCAGAACTAGACTGAGTAAACCTGGACATACTTGATGAGTTGACCCCTGGTCTGGACACATCTTATTTGTGATTGCATTTTCGTTTTAATCAAACAGCTCACTGAATCATGTCCTGGATATTTTGGTCTTGATTTGTAATGCAGGCCCGGGTTGAGTACTGAATAGGTCTATAGGAAGCAAAGTTCAACTTATGCCCTTTGATAAAATAAATACTATATTTGACGTCTCAAATTTGACTTGAGTATAAAGTAAGATCATTGCTAAAAGATCTTATAAGCTGAGAAATATTCAAACAATTCTTTAAGTCTATTGACTATACAGTTATGTATGTGAATGCATCTGTAATTTCTATGGTAAAAAACTACTTAGAGTCGTTAACCAGCTCATTTCTGAAGTCAGTTTAGGAGACACCTAATTAACAATTACAGCCTACAAGTACAAGGATCATTTCCGCCTACAGTCATAAATTCCAAGTCACTACTTAATGTGCCCACAGGTGTTTATGTTGTGACAAAACGCCCCCAGCTGCAGATTTGTGTTGCTCTCTTGCACATTTGTTTCTTACAGGTGTAAAGTTTGTTCACCTTTTACGAAGAAGGTGATGAAACTAATGAACACAATTTTAATAAAATGTGTTGTGTGAAACATTCATCTTACTCATTTATCTTTCATGTATTGAAATTGGGACTGTGTAATCCCATTCTCACATCTGCTATGTATTTTTCTGTAGCCCTTGTCGTATCACTCTTTGCTTTGATGAAGTATGGAAAAATCATCCCGCTGTAACGTTCGACATTTCTGCAGCAGTCTAGCGTAATTACAGTCACCAAAGTGGGTAGCTAGCACTTTCTAGCTACTAATATTCACAGGAGAAAACGACAGGTCTCCATCATCTGTTTGGTCTGGGAACTCACAGGCCGTTTATTCTGCGCATGCTCACAGCATCCCCAGTGCACGCAGTGAACACATGTTCTGGTATGACATCACAGCACAGGCTATTTAACATGGCTTTGCTATTCTTATTGTTAAATATACTTAACAAACCTCATTGCACATATCACTGACCTCGGGGCAGCTGTGGCCCAATGGAGGGAGAATCGGCCGAACTCCTCCGTGTGTCTCTCTCTCTTTGTGCCTGACCTGTACCACAGCTTGTACTGTAGCTGCAGTCAGACCAGAGAGACACCTAAACTCTCCTCCTCCAGACTGCATATGAATTGTTCTTTTTGTCACATCAGCTGCTTACTCATTTAAGTCAGCTATTATTTTCAGAAGTGATGGTCTATTTCAATGGCAAAATAAAAACTAGCGCTGCGAGCAGCATTGAACGGGCCCTCGCACCCCGCGCGTGTCGGGGCGTGCAGCATTCGCCGTATCGGAACCGCCTTCAGGCGCGCACTGTAATCGAACCTCACAAACACACCCTAATTTAACGTCACCAAACTCTACATCAGAGTTCAAAACAAGTCATTTCCTGTCGCCACGGTGTCGCTATGACCCATAATCAATATTACTCATCATGTGTGTTCAGGTATGACTTTTTGAGCACGTTTAGACCCTCTAAAAGTCGTTTGAATGACGAAGACATAATAATAATAATAATAATAATAATAATAATAATGTGCTCGGGCCCTAATAATACATAAAACAGATTATTCACAGACTTGACAGTGTCAGGCTGATCAGGGTTCATGGTATCTGTCCTACCTCCTTAGTGTGCTCCTCTGGCTCTTCTTGGTGACCTCAGGGTCAGAGATTCAATCTTCTTAACCTGTGTGTCTTATGTTTGGGACACTCATACCTCAAGGTACCCTCTGTACGTTCCTTCTTCACTGTTGCTTGGGAAGAAGATGATGCAGATGACCAGGTGGACGACTTGGGGAAGCAATCAGGAGATGAACTACTGGAGTAAACATTACACAATAACATTATTATTAATTGTATAAGTACTACACATAGTCACATACTAAACCTAGCTAAGCAAATGTGTAAAACCCCAACATAGACTGGTTGCTCTCATCAGAATGACAGTAAGTTTTCAGCATTCACACAATAAACAAACACAAAAAT
>CAAKHC010002673.1:0-14287 GCA_901007825.1 Macroramphosus scolopax | reverse complement strand
ATATGATAAGAACTGGAACACGTCCCATTAACACTCCATGTTAACCTGCAGTCACTTCCCAGATGATATGATAAGAACTGGAACACGTCCCATTAACACTCCATGTTAACCTGCAGACTGCCTCGGATGAGTTTTTTTACATAGAAATATTACAGACAGAAATCGTGATCACAATGATTATAGCGCCCCCTGGCCTGACGTGTCACCCGTGTTAAAAATGTCACAAGAATGACTCTGAATGATGATGTCACTCTTTGTCTACATGATGTGTAATTAGACGACGGTGTGCAAACACGCCCACCATAACAACCATAGCATGTTGGAGAACAATGTGTTTTTGTTGCTGCTTGTGGTGCCTGCAGGCCCCAAAGGGACAAAGAAATCTGATATATCTTTCTACATGTTGCACCTTGGTGACAGAGATGCAGGTTGCTGTGGTTCATGGTCCCCGTCTGTAACACCTGGGATGCTCAGACATGCTCTCTTACAGATGCACCTGCATGCTCTGCTGGCCGGCATGTGGGGTTTGTGTTCAGGGATGTGAGCTGTCTCTCAGCTGCATGAACAGTCAGACAAAGGAATGAAGGAGAAGTATGATGCTTCCATGGTTTGTATGTGTGACAGCGTGAGCAGGCAGCGTCCCCGTGGTCGCCGGGTTCAGGTGTTAATGTCCACTGATGTGTCTAATCGCTGCCCCTCTATGGAGGGAGGTGAGGGCGGGGGAGATGGAGGAGAGGAGAGGCTTTGATTTTGGGGGTTGGAGAAGAGGAGGGTGGGGATGGAGGAAGACACAGCAGGGAGAAGTGTGAGCTGGAGAGGACGCTGTGAGGAGGAAAGAGCTCGGCCAGAATTATAATTTCAACCCTCCTCTCCGTCCTGCATTTTCATTCTCCCTCTTTCTCCTTTGACTTTCATCTACTTCCTCTCTCGCAATTCCTGCTTCCATCCTCCTCCCCCTTTCACTTCTCCTCCCTACCTCCCATCCTCTCCCTCTCCCTGCCTTCACATCCCCTCTCCCCCATGTCCTTCCCTCTGTCTCTCCCCCTCCTGCTCCCCATCTGTCTCCTCCTCTCTCCACCAGCTGCAGTGCAGAGATCTCCGCCGAGGCCCCCGTCAGGCTGTCAGCTGACCGGGACGGAGACATCACCGCCCCCTCGACCGACTGTCAGCCCTCCGCCGTTGCCATGGCAACGTCGACAACGGCCTGCAGAGCCGAGGCTGGCGACGAGACGCCTGCAGGAGGAGAAGGAGGAGAGGAGGAAGCAGGGGAATGCGTAAGGATTCATTTTCCTTTTCTTTGTGCGTTTTAAATGTTTTGTCTTTGCATGTGTTTGCACGCAGCGTTTCATTCGCCGCTTCGTGTCGGCACGGCAACACGCAGATCTATCAGTATTCAAGGATGGCAGGGACACGCAAGGGGACTGCGACAGACGCGCAGACATGTGCACATCACTCGCACACACACCGATGCAGAGGTATTTGTGGAGGCAACGAGGAGCAAGCAGCACTCGACGATTGAGGATGCAGAATAAATGGGATTAAGCTCCTCGCCAGCTGCCGGCAGCGCAGCTCTGCATTCCAGCAGATGAACGTATGAAGGATGCATCCGCACAAAAACATGCGAACGCCATCTCCCACACAGAGACTTCACGTATATTCCTGATTTAATGCGACGGTTTGCATGGCTGTACGGATGCACTTGTTCAGATACTAATACAACAGCTTGGCTTCGGTTATTAATATCGATACCGAATACCGATACCAGAGATTCATTAACAGGCCGCATGCCTCGCAGTGAACGTGTGCAGATGACTAGAACGTCGCTTTCCTTGGCTGTCAGATGCAACAAATACATTCATAGATACACATTTACTGAATTCTTTAAACAGCAAGCATTAAGTTACGAACTTAAACAATTACAGTCCACAAGACGTATAAACAAGTGATCCAGCTGTTTGCGTGTTTGAATATCAGATTCAATAAAACAGAGTCCATGCAGAGCATTAAAGGAGCATTTCTTAACTTAATGTTGATTCTCAGCTTTACTTAAATCTTCAGGGGCGACATCATCTAATATTGTCAAGTTTGTTTTGATATGAGCAAATTACAGGAAACTACTCATATTGTTACTTATCAGTCGCTGTCAACAGTGATTCTTTACTCGCTATTCTACTTTTCCGTCTCCCCAACATCAGTAATTGTGTCCATTGCGCCTCTGTGTGAACGTCTTAATCGGCCGTACGCATCACAGCTGAGACTTCAAACTAGCAGCTTTCAGCTTTAGATGAAAAGCACACGAGGGATCATCTTTGTTGGGTTGTCGTAGTCTGACGTTATGTTGAAGTAATGGGAATATTTACAGCTGCTGGACTATCTTCTAAGCTAGCTCGCTGCCCGCTGCCCGGTGACGTGCGCAGGATTATGCGAAATCAATCTGGATGTGTTGGATTTGTCATTCGAGAGCCGACAACAACAGAAAGGTTGCAGCGATTTCTTTCTGGATATGATTTGTGACACTGCTCCTTTACGGTTACGGTTCTCGTATTTCAGACGGACAGAAGCACATATGCAGCCGGCAGCAGCATTATAAGGAAACGGCTGATTAAGGGCGTTCACGTCTATGTATGATTCATGGTGAGGCTGCAGATGAGGCTCCTGCACGTGCATTTAATCCCACAGTGATATCAGGATTTAAAACACAGCCATGCACGGTCTTCTAAACCTGACATAAATGATGCATGTGCAGATCTCGGATTCTGTGCAGTTTACGTGATGTTCCTGCATCTGCCTCCTGCTTTCGCATGGCTGCAGCTAATATTGTGCTGCTCCTCTCTGCATCTGCAGACCTGAGCAGCAGCGTTAACAGGGAAGTTGCACCTAGCTTACATACTGCTGTGAATCGGAGCCTCCTCTGTTCTTGTTGAAGCTGCAGTCTGATCATCCAGCCTAATGAATCATGTTGCCTCCCTTCAGCCTTCACTCGGCTGCAGCTGTTAGCAGCATTTGACATGATTATTGATGCAAACCAAACATCAATATCGTGCAGTGGATGTGGGTGATGGGGTGAAGAGTGTCATGTCACAGCAATGACCTTTGAACTTTCCCTCATAGGTCAACTCTCAGGGCTTTAGAGACGTTAAGAGGATTTAAAAAAAGGAGCATTTGTCTCTGGGGAATGATGCAATGCGCCGGAGAATTCATGGCTTTGCCCTTAAAAAAAGCCATGAGATGCTCTGAATGGTTCTGTGAGGGCCGTCTGCAGTCTTGGCGCCTTCAAGTTGTGATAGGAGCAGATTTTTGGATGTGTGTCCTTGCTGTGTTTCGAGTCTGTCACTCGACCTGGCAGACGTTCAGGGCTGCATCTCAGTGTGAATCCTTGTCAGATCCCAGAATCACAGCGATAACTTGTTATGTAATGATGTCATGGCAGTGAACATGGCGACAACGTGCACGAGAACTCCTCACATAGATGCACATTTCTCTCTTATCATTCTCACCTTATCTCCTCAGAGTTTTCATCTGTTGCTATAGCAACATGAGCGTTTGACTGACACACGTGTCCTTCCAATCAGCAGCACACCAGCCTGGGCTGCAGGCGCTCCAGCTCAGACGCGGCCTATGAGCTGTCTGAGACGGTGAGGGCGCAGCGCGAGTGCCGCCTCCGGCCCCACTACAGCGACCCCATGCCGGCCGACGCCTCCAAGCGCAAACAGCTGGAGATGAAGATCGCTGCCGCCGCCCGACTCCACAGCCATCGCAGAGACAGAGACAGAGACAGAGACAGCGGTGAGTATGTCACCCTCATCACACACGGAACAACAACTGAATGATGTTTTTCGAGAAAATAACAAAAACATTTGTGATCAAACCTCGCAATGATTAATATAATAATTAAAGATTTTCTTTAGAAGACAGTCGTGTAAAATAATATCAGCATGTCTGCTGATAAAATCTGAACATATCAAACTCTTGTCAGCGCCAGCAGCAATCCGTGGTCGCTCAGAGCCAGGTGAGGAGCGCCAGGTCGGTCTGGGTGTGACCCGGTCCGGGCAGCATCGCTGGAGCACCATCAGCAGCCTGAGCGCAGACAGCGGCGTGGTGGGCCTCAGCGATGATCGGGAGGAAGAGGACAGCGAGCCTCGCCGCTACCGCCGCAACCGCGGAGCAGAGGTGGAGCGGGTGGACAGTGGCATCGGTCCAGGCTTGTCACGCACCTGGAAGAGACCCTCGGCCTCCCTCCGAGCCTGGGAGGTGCAGAGACCCTGTCCAGACTGCGGCCAGAGAGACGGCGGCTCCAAGGAGCGAGGAGAACGCATGTGTGAGCGCTGCTCCAAGCTGCGCACCGAGCGGAAGGAAGCCATCCTGGAGTTCCTGAACACGGAGGCGAGCTACGGCGAGGACCTGCGGATCATCAAGGAGGAGTTCTACTGCCCCATGCAGAGCGCCGGGCTGCTGACGGCCGAGCAGCTCGTCGTGGTGTTTGGAAACGTCCAGGAGCTGATAGACGTCAACGACCGCTTCACCGAACACCTGCAGGACAGCATCGACCAGGCCTTCGACCAGGTGAGACACTCACTCACATACAAACTGTCAGCACAACAGAAAGAGATGGACCTCAGTGTGACCGTTCTCCCCTGATGTTTGACCTCAGGGAGATGAGGATCTGCTGGCAGTGTCCATCGGAGAGATCTTTCTGGAGTTCGTCAACATGCTTCCTGCCTTCCAGACCTACTGCCTGCAGCAGTCCACCTCGGTCAACATGCTCAACGCGCTGGAGAAGGAGAAAGAGCTGCTCAGGTGAACACGGGAGGAGAAGGATGGTTCTTGTTGTTGGAGAAGTTTCTGTGGGAGCTTTCTCTTGTCTCTGCCACAGCTGTTCTGTGTAATTCTTAATGGAAGAGACAGGAGGTCATCACTAATTCAGGAGAAGGTCTATTTTCAGAGTGGAGCAGCTGCAATGATGCGTATTTTTAGACAGAACCTATGAGTCAGGCCCGTCCTGAGGTTCCTATTAATCAGCTTTTCTTACTTTTCATTTCCTCCTGCGTCTCGTTTCAGAATCTTCCTGGACGTCTCCCAGAACGACAACACGGCGCTGCGTCGGATGAACCTGCGCTCCTTCCTCATGGCGCCTCTCCAGCGCGTGACGAAATACCCGCTTCTGTTGAGCCGGATCATCAAGGTCACTCCCGAGAGCCACCCGGAGTACGCACGACTCCGAGAGGCCAAGAGTCGAGTGGAATCTCACCTGGAGCACATCAACATGAAGACCAAGCAGGAGGGGAACGGGGTCACGTGGTCCCTCCGCTCTTTCCGACGCGACAGCCGCAAGAACCGGGAGGTCATCAACATCGAGATGCGGGAGCTGTCGATGAAAACCGTCGGCTGGGCGAGAGAAAACACACGGTTCATCATGGAGGGGCCGCTGCAGCTCTCCCAGCCCACCGACGGCCAGTGGGTGAAGAAGGGCAGCAAAGCCCTCAAGTTCCAGAACATCCAGAGTCTGCTGATGGTGAGGACGCAACGAGGCAGCGAGGGCCAGGGCGCCGACCCGGGGGCCCGGGGTGACCCGGGGGACGGCGGGGGGGAAGGCATCCAAGACGGCGTGCTGGTTCTGATCAAGGACAAGAGCAGTGGGAAGTTCACGGTGCTGAGAGAGCCCATCCAGCTGTGCAACTGTGTGGTGTCAATGGACCCGGAATGCGAGGACACGTTCGAGGTGCTCGACATCCGGCGGGAGTCCTTTGTTTTTCGCGCCTCGGACAAACCGCGCACGCAGCACTGGTTCCATCAGATAAAGAGATACGCTCGAGACTTGGGCACGTGGAGGAAGAGACGCAACGCTCTGCCCAACATCATGATCAACACGAACCAGAGCCGCTCCTGAGACCGGCCGTCCGACCGCCTTCATCACTGTACAGAAAGAAACGAAACGGACAGGAAGTACGTCTGAGAAGGTTATAGCACTTTTTTTTACAAAGTTGTAAGTGCGCCATCCTGTCATCAAATCACACGTGAAGATCTTTAAAAAAAATGACATGGACAACCAAAAAATTTGGGCTGCTTGTCGGCCTTGATTGTAAAGACTGTTTGCTCTTGCTGAGCTGTATTT
Organism: Macroramphosus scolopax; assembly: GCA_901007825.1. Taxonomy (NCBI): domain Eukaryota; kingdom Metazoa; phylum Chordata; class Actinopteri; order Syngnathiformes; family Centriscidae; genus Macroramphosus; species Macroramphosus scolopax. The sequence goes on along the minus strand of CAAKHC010002673.1, from coordinate 8,175 downwards.
TGGGTAAATACAGTCTGTTGAATCGCATGACTGACTGCAAAAAGAAAAATTGTAATTTTTTATACAAGACTGTGAAGACGGTGAGGGAGAACCTTTTACAGGTGGAGGTGCGCTGAGAGCTTTGGTTCCCCTTTGTCCCCCCCACCTCCCCGCCTTCCTGTGTGTGCGACGCCCTCTGCTGTACGATGGCGGCACAGCAGCTTTCACTGCCAGACTGCAGCTGAGCAGACCTCCTGAAACACTGTGTGCACGTGAGATCTCACACAACAGCAATAATCAGTCCCTCCCAACAGAAGTAGCTCCTGTATGTGCATCTCATGTCCTGACACTTCTTTCGCCGTCATCATGAGGCGGATCCAACATCGCCTCCTACGTCAGGTCCGGTCCTCCGTTGGAATGGAGATGATAGCAGGGATGTCACGAATACAGACGTCTGGTACCAAGCTGAACACTTCAGTTATAAATCAATCAAACGGAGGCATTTGTACAACAGCCTCTCCATACACAACTCAGTGTGTGTGTGTGTGTGTGTGTGTGTGTGTGTGTTACTGCACCTGCACTTGCCGCCGCCATCCTGCATGTTTCTGTCAGGCGTCTCCTGCATCCTCACAGACCACAGACGAGCACCGCCACCGACTTCTGGCTTCGCTTTGGTACCGAAGTCTTGCTTCTTGTGACACCCCTCCGTCTCATCGCCATGACAACAGTTTGTGAGCCTCCAAATTATTGTGCTGATGTCACGTCGAACAGAACAGTTTCAATCAGTGTGTCGGGTTGTTCGACCTTCGGGTCAGGACCTTTGTTTGGAGGGTCTCCTGATCTGCAGCCGGGGCCACAAGATGTTTGATGGGCCTGTGGAAATCCATTTATTTACTAGTTACAACCTTTGTTTTTATTTATTAATGTTTATTATTTCTATGATGACGTGCCAGTAAGTCTGAAAATGATCCCCAACAGTCCAACCAGCAGTGTTGGATATGAAACAGAGACGAGCAGCAAATCTTTGCATTCCAATCAGCAGAAATCAGAGAATATTCCAGAACCTCCGACGTGGAGGGTGTTACTGCTGCACCGGGTGTCTGTTAGGACGACGTGGAAACTACCGACCTTGTAGGAAAGAACCCAGATCTTGTATTTATGAGGTCTTCACGTCACATCCTCATTGTGAGGCTCAGGGTTTTACTCCGAGGTCCTGTGAAGGTTGAGGTACTCTGATTACTAGATGATGACTTCTAAAAACAAACCAACTCGTCCCGACACTGTGTGTTGTTGTCATGTGACCCTGCGATGAGCTGTTGTGCCTTGGTACTTGTTTACGGTCATTGAACAAACTGAAATGTGAGTCACAGTAGCATCCGTCGGAGACGTGGACGGGTACGCCCTCTGGTGGCACACGAGGTCATCTGACAGGATGCCGGCAGCGAGACGATCTGGAGCGTTCGACTTTACAAAGGCTTTATTTCATTAATGCACTTTATCATGATTCAGAGTGAAGCTCTCAACGACAGGAACATCCAGTGCGTCTTCTTTTCGTCTGTTCTCTTAGAAGTCGACTTCAGCAGGTCGATCCGAGTCATTAAAACCAAAATCAGTTTCATACTGAAGCCGTAGCTGTTCGTTCTGAAGACTGCAGGAGGTAGCGAATCACTGTGTTACACCAACACTACTGTGCTGTCAGGAGGTTTCAAAACGATTCTTCTTTTCCTTATTTTAAAAGACCTGGTGTAGTACCCCCCCCCCCCCCCGGATGTAATATATTGTGAATTATATTAAAAGACTTTAAACATGAGATTTTGTGATGTGCTTTATGAAGTATTTATAGGAAGTTACAAAAAGACAAGCGAAGCAGAACTATAGGCAATCGGAACACGTGTCACATGCAGCAGGTAACAACATCCTGTCGATACGCAGATGAACACCAGTCAACAGACGAGGACGCGCCGTGAGACGCCGTGAGACGCCGTGACGCGCCGCGACTCTCCAACATGTGAATTCATCTTTCTTGCATCTTTGGATTTCCTTAATCTGAAATTTGACATGTGAACTAATGACAAAATCCAAATAAGAGCTTTTTAGTAGATTCAATTTGAATTCTATAATCGTTAATATAAGTCTGGATATCACTGTTGCATCAGATACATCGGGATTGTCCGATATGCTTATCTGAATGTGTGATGACATCATCGGCCCCCTGGACAGGATCCAATAGGTGGTACTACAGCACCGCCCACAGCGGCTGACTGGGTATGACAACAGGGAAAACCTCAACGCGGGTGTGAACCACCAAGTAATTCAACTTACTTCTTTAAGAGAGCAGGATTAACAAACAGCGAATAAGTCAACCCCCGTGTTCTCAGTGTAATTCGGAGTGTGTTCACATGAAACGGACAGCGTTGGCACCAGTTGACCGATCCCAATCATGGAGGTCTCGAGATGCGGAGGAATCTAAACCAATATGACAGGCTGGAAGGAACACAGTTGATTGGTCAGTAGCCGGTGCTTATATGATCTTAACCGACTCTGCAGCAGGTCAGGGCTGCAGTACGAGTAACCATGGCGATACATCCTGTGTGACAGTAAACCATCTTTGCTAGATTGTGAAAATCCTGGATTGAACCTAAAGTTACCTCGCTGTTCGTGATGCAGCTCAACAACAAAAACACTGTTCACTTTTCTTTTTTGAAAAAAAAAAACTGAAGAAAAGCTCCAGAACATCAACGGAACAAGAGAGCATGAATCCAATGAAAAAGACGACACAGATTTACAGAAACTGAATCTTCCATGTCAAACCTCAGAACGAGAGCCTCTGACAGACTCCTGCCGCGTTCATTCAAACACATTCACTCACACAGTCTGTCTGAGGCTGCAGGGTCCAAAGAAGATCCCTACATTTTGCCTTCCAGGTGGTGGGGGGTCTCCGATCTGCAGAGGCCACGTAGAGGTCCCAGCCCGGTGGCAGACGCCATCCCCTCCTCCGTCTCCCACAGCCGATCCCTTCTTCTGAGCTCTACTTGTCCCCGCCAGTCTCCTTCTCCTTCTCCTTGGCCAGCCCGCGGATAGATAGGTCGTACACCACCTCCTCGATCTTCTTCACGTCATACTTGAGGCCGTCATAGCGTTTCCGCAGCGGGTCGTTCTTCAGATTGAGCAGACGGAAACCTGAGTCCAGATCGTTGATGAAGCTGGAAATGCGGAGTGGCCGGGTGTAGTCTCCGGCCGTCACGCTGTTCACCGCCAACCGGGACTGACGGGGGGAGAGCAGAACAGCACGAATTAAAAGGAATATTTCACTGAAGATCTGAGGAATGTCTCCAGCCCCTTGTCGTAAGGTGTACCTAATAAAGTGGCCAGTGTGTGTATTTACAATGCAACTGACACACAATTCTTCTATTCTTTGCAAGTTGCTGTCACTCACCAGTTCACTTGCCATGATGAGCACACCTGCCAGGTAGTCCTCTACGTCCAGGTGAAAGCCATTCTCTCTCACCACCTGTACTGTAGGACAGACGGGCAGACAGAGTCACGCTGTGCTCCTCACTCAGTCTCACATCACCACATGAACTGCTACCTACTGTCGAGTATCTTGGCCACCTCTTCCCGGGTCACGAGAGCTTCACTCTCCAGGTAGACGACGAAGGCGGCCAGGAAAGCTAGGCGCTGCAGGACAAACCGCCAGTGCTCATGGAACCTACACAAAGGGAGGGACATTAAATGAACAGCAGACAAATTATTTAGATAAGAGATGTAAACACACTGTGACGGGATCTCCTACCTGTAATACTGCTCCACAGGGAATTTAGTTTTCAGCTCTGCAATCTGCGTCCTGACGGTGCAGAACAGCTCCCAGGCCTTTGCACATTTATTTGGAACTTGATGGGAGAAAAATAAAAACATCTGAATTTACAAAGAAAAGTTTGGAGAGTTAAATCTGTGAGGGACACTCACTCTCTTTGAATCCCGTCGGCTGGTGGACACTCTGGAGGACGGTTAGTATTTCTCTGGCGTTCTGCTCCAGGACCTGGACCACCTTACGGATGTCCTGCAACAAACCCCCTCCTCAGTGAACACAATAGTCGGACACACTTACAGAATTACACCGTCACATCAGCTTTAATTCAGTTATTTTTCAATGGAGTTTGGTGGAAGGACTTGTGTCATTAGAGAGCGCAAGCGGAGCTGAACGCGTTTGTTTGCTCGACGTTAGCAGCTAGCTAACACTCGTACCTCTCGGACGTCCTGGTCGGCGCTCAGGAAGCCCTGAATGTAGCTGAACATCTCGGTGACAGACATCTTTGCTGGGGGTCCACAAGGTAGCGACGAAGAGCCGTCTGCTGCTGCTACTGCTCGGTCAGAAAAACTACAACGTGCACTAGCAGAATCCGTACCACCGCCTCTTTGCTCCTAGAGGCGAGTAGGGATGACGTCAGGGGTCATCACAGTTGTCGCGCCATCGTCGTCTGTATTCATCATCAACATAATATGTAGACATAATAATAAGACAGGATATTGTTATAATACTATTGATAATAACATTAATAATGATGATACTATGTTTTATTATATTATACATTTAAGTTGCACCTTGCAGAAAACTGTTTAGTTATTCAAGAATATTTATTATCATTATTTTATTCTATATTATGAAGGGTTAAGCATATTCGTCCAAAAATGTGTCTTTATATATTATTTAATAGATTTCTTGTGGCCTCTCTGGGTCGTGTACATACACGCTGCATTACCTCGTCGATCCTGTGAGTGGAGCCAAAGTGATGCTCATATTGATGCTGCCTTCACGTGCTACTCGAAGAAACTAAGTTTTTGTTGGACCAAACTCACATAAGTGCACATTTGATACACTTTGTGTGTAAGAAAGTATATATTTTCAAATAACAAATAAAACACTACTTCATCTTAATATGTTTTTGAAGTGGCCTCCTCTAAACTCTCAAAACGTAATTACAAATACTGTTTTTCCAAATTGTGCCATTATTATTTAATTATAACTTCACGAATGACATGGTAATAATAACACTACTAATAATCTTTATTATACCAGTAAATGCTGGGGGCCTAAAACCACAATTCAAAATTTCAGAGCCACTCGTTAAAATGTGTGTTCATCATCCACCTGTAGATTTCCCATAGAACCTGAAGGCATCACCGCAGGGCGCAGGGCGCGGGGCGCAGATGAAGCGGAGAAACCCTAAGACAGTTTTTCAGACTCTCCACCGGTCGGTTCGCTGTCCCGTCTTCAGCCTGACTGTGTTTTATTGGAGTTCTCGGTGCTGTTCGGTTCTTGTGGACTTTAAAAACAATGCAGCTCGCTGTTCGATCCCGCTGAGATGGACAAAACCACAGCAGAAGATGACTGCGTGGATTCAGGGGCCGAGACTGCAGGGTGAGTGAAGGAGACACCTCACTGCCAGCTGTTGCTTCTTCTCCACATGTCATCATCATCATCATCATCATCATCATCATCATCATCATCATCATGAGGCCATTACAGGCTGCAGGATTACTTAAAACCACCGTACAGTCACTGACGTGGAGTCTTCGCTGACACGCTGGTGCAGGAGGTGTAATCCTATTTATTTAGCGGAAAATTCAACCCTAATCTCTTATAACACGTTGCTTTCTGAGAGTGCAGCCACACGCTAAACATACAGGAATGATTTAACATACTAAAAGAAATGATTTTATTGTTCCCTCTGTTTCCAGACAGTAGACAGAGATGTGCCTCAGTGTCTCCTGCGGTACGTCCCCTCTGGGTGGAGTGTTGTTGTAGTGAAAGACCTGCTTGTGTTTGTGTTTCAGACCATTAAACCTCCTTAAACACTCAAAGTGCATGTGATTGTGTATTTAAGAAGACACAAGTTTGACCCTCTAGTTTCTGTCAGTTGTCTTACACCTGTAGTATATATATATTTCATTATATTAATATTCATGGTTAAAGTTAAAACAGCACAAACAAAAAGGTTTTATGTAAATATTGTTACTTATCAAAATAATCAATGAATAAAATTGTGACTATGTGCAGCTGTCTAAATGAAATTGACTGTCAGTCTGAATGGTAAAATCAATAATGATCAAACGTAGAGGGCCTGTGCAGGTTTTCTTCTTCATTAGTGATTAGAATTGATATTTTAAGTGTGAAGTTAGAGGTCAGACTGAGCCACATATGTTTCATGTGTGCAGTTTACGAGATAAAATCTACAAAAACTTTTAAGACAAAAGGCTGTTCAGACTTTAAAAACACACAATACCTCAGGAATCTCAGGATTCAGGGGCAAATAAACCACCTTAACTATTTAGAGGGACTATAATATTCATAAATATGTTTTCCTTGCTGTATAATCTTCTGGATGTTTTCATTAGTTTAGAATGAGTCTTTATATTTACAGAGGGGAGGGGCCTCTTCCATGTACTGTCTTCATACCACTACGTTTGGTACCCTCGCCGAGCGTTGGTTTGTCTGTCTGTCAGCAGGAATAAACAAAAACTACTGGACTGATTGTAACTGAACGTATTGGAGAAGTCTAAAACGGTCCACAGAAGAACTCTGAAAAGGAAAACAGGATTTATGTAAATTAACACTGGCAGTGATCTTTGCTCTCCGAGTGCCCATCTGTCAACAGAGAGTCTGTTCAGCGCGTCACATGTCAAACAACCAGAGGTGGTTCAGAGCACATCAGGCCAACCGCAGTCGAACCTGGTGCTGCTGACCGGGCCGCTGTCTGTCTGCACTCTGTGTTTATTGTCTTTGGAGATGAAGCGAGGCGGCCAGACCTGGAATGCCGGCAGAGACGCTAACCCTCGCTGCAACCTCTAAGAGATGACTAAATGTGGAAAAAGAGCAAGAGATTTTCCACATTCTATCATGCCTCTCTGCAGGGTGAAGGCCATGTGTCCTTTCAATGGAACTCTCCTGTCATCTGTTATCTCCTGTGCATATTATTTTACCTTCCTCAGACCACTCGCCCCAGCAATCCCTCCTGTGCTCCGCTAATGGCCGTTAGTCAGATTGATAACCTCCTGCTTCAGGAAGCAGACTCTTCCCTCTGTTTCCTGCTGTCCTGCAGCTCTGCAGGCTTTATGAGTTTATAGACGGAGTCCCGGGGAGGATGTTTGGTTCTCGTCTCACTCCAGAGGGACTGATGTTCTCAGGTTCTGTGTATATACACGAGCTGAGGTTTCACAGGTGCTTTGTCACGTGTAGATTGTAGTTTAACATCTGTCCTGCATGCTTCCATGCACAGAAAACGAATTCTGCTTCTATTTAAACTGTATGCAGAATCATAAATAAATACAGCAGTAAAGTACCAAAACATCTAACAGAGTCTCGTTGTAATTGTAGTATCCCGACCAGTTACTGAGTAGATGTGTGTTTTTGATATTGTAAAATGTCCTTTTGTTCATAACATCATTTAAACTCCGGTCTTTTCTCTCACTCTATGCATGTTTCCACCTCTCCCTGGTTGTTTCTCTCTCTTTCTGTCGTCACCTGCAGGTCTGATTACAGCCCCTTGTCCTCAACGAGCAGTGAGTAACACACACAGACACACACACACAGACAGACACACACACACACACACAGACACTCCAGCAGGTTGTTCCTCAGTACATCGACGTGAGGATATAAAGAGTTAATATATCAGCCTTTCTGTACCTTTACAGTAATCAGTAACAACCTTAAAATCTATTTTATATCTGACTGGTAGCCAGTTGTTGTCAGACCGGGGTCACAGGGTCGGTACGTTTCATGCCACAGACGTTTTAACAAGCTGAAGATGTGCGATTGTCTTTTGACTGAGCAGGTACAGATTGATGCTGCATGTTACCTGTGTACGCTGCTGTACATGTGTCTGTGTCTGTGTGGGTTTATTTCAGTCAGAATGTGTGCAGAGTGTGTTCATGGACCTCGCCCCAGTCTGGGTGCCAGGTCTCCAGATTGTTCACAATAGAGGGATTATATCAACATTAGGCCGTTAATCTGGACGACAGGAAGCTGCGTTATCCCACCCGCAGGTCAGGAAGCACACACACACACACTCACACACACACACACACGCACACACACACACACGCACACACACACACACACACACACGCACACACACACACAGGGTGTGGTCAGAGATAACAAGCAGCTGTCTGATATACTGCTGCCGTTACATC
>CAAKHC010002670.1:3680-14965 GCA_901007825.1 Macroramphosus scolopax | reverse complement strand
ATGTTTCTGTGTGTGTGTGTGTGTGTGTGTGTGTGTGTGTGTGTGTGTGTGTGTGTGTGTGTGTGTGTGTGTGTGTGTGTGTGTGTGTCACTGCCTCAGTATCAGATCATAGCCTCCCCCTGATGAATAATTGAGGAGAAGACTGCAGAGAAGTTTAAGGACATCTCCGACCATCAGGGCGTATTTTAAACCCTCCATTGCACCACGAAGAACATTTTTTTTTAAACTTCAGCTCATTTAAGTTGTCAAATAAAGACGTTTATCAAACCTCATAGAAACCGTTTCACCTGGTTTAATTCCACAAGTGGTGCATACAACTGGACATCCGTCTTGACGACGTATAAAGGTAAGATAGTACAACCAGTCAGCCACAGTGTCTCCCTTTATGCTGGTCTCATGCATGTGACCTTTGACCTCTTCATGCCTTTCTGTACTTTACTCAAAGCCATGAAGTGACAGTAAATCTGCTCTATGGTCGCACTGAGAGCTGATTGACAGGAGAACTTTCAACTCATTCAATATTTCACATTGACAAGAGGGCACACGGTTTCTTACTACAGCCTTGTTTTTAACCTAAATAAAAGCTGGTTCTAAAAATGTTTCATAAACCGGAGTTTCTCTGTGGATGAGTATTGTAATATCTTTGAGAACCAAACCGAGTGTTCCCTCAGCCCCCCAGCAGGTCATCACCAGCAGGAACTGTGCATAGTCCGCTAAATAATCCACTGTGGCTCATCTGAATACAGTCAGGTTCAGTCAGCAGAGCCCACAACAAAAGCTCAGCGCCACCCATGGGTGCTGACACAGCCTAACCTGGCCCACTGATGGACAGTGGAACAGCAGTAGAGGATGTGGATGCAGGCTTATTATCGGTGCACAAGCCATTTAAGCGTCCTCTTAGTGGATTTGTAGCACGATTGAGCAACATACCAACGTAACTGTGAAATCCAACCACGTGGTATCATTTAGGCCACATGATGAATTCCACAATTTCCGCATCCCAAATGTCCAATTCCTTATTGTCCTTGACTGCTGCTTCTCTGGCCATGAATGGTGTAAATGTATCTAACACTTGGCCCATCTAACACATCCCAGCAATGGCACTGCTAACACTTTGTATAAATAACTAATGTGTTTCCAGCATCCCGACGGTCGGCTTGGACCTGATCCCAGCCTATTGTTTGAGGCTGCACAGACAACCACACCTCACGCTCGGAAAACAACTCACCCCCGCTAGTTTCTTTGTTTTAATGTAAAAGTGTATATCCTGTTACGCTGCAAAATCATATCAAACATCTGCAGGGGGCAAACAAGAACCTTGAAGGCGTATGTGTAAAACAATACTGTTAGTAGGTGAACTGCTCCTTTGTGACCTGACATCTAAAGGAGCACCAGGAAGCATAACGGGCAAGAACCAGAGCATCACATCCTTCCCCTTTCTCCACCAATTACCGAAGCCTCCACCCTCACTTGCTCATAAAATCATACAGTTACCACAGAAGTAAGAATCCAGTATTAAGGTATTCAGGGTGTAATGCTGACACTGCAGTTTTTGCATGGAGCTCACCTGCGATACGAATCACAGCCCTATCTGCTGGATCCAGGACATCCCCCGAGGCTGACTTGGAGCGTTTGACCCTCTGGTGTTTGGACAGGTTCCACGGGAGTGTGTCTCCTGGACAGGGGATGCAGCCACCCTCTCCATAGCCGTCCTCCACAGGGGTTCGATCCCTGCGTCTGTCTTTACGGGCTGCCATCGCCGACCTACAGGGGGAGATTAGATGGTCTGGAATGAATGAGCCGGCACACACACACTGTGTTGGTCTCTCAATCATGTAGGGGACAGTAGAGTACAGTAGAGAACGCCCTGGTGTCCAAATTAGGAAACGACTTTAAATCTTCAGCCATGTGTTAAGCTAATAATTTAACCAATATGACCCTATTTAATCGAATGCCCAGAAACAATGAGTGAATTAAGCCATCAAAATTAAATTCAGTCTCCAAGATCATTTTGTGTCACCTACTAGAATTAACTGTAAATTGTATTAAGACACTCAAAGGCTTGAATGTTATGCAAAATGCTTGCACAACACACGTGGTACTAATATCATGAGTCGTGAGTAAGCAGTTAGAGGCTCCTTCACCATGATAACAGCAGTGTTTGGACCTTCACCTGAACATGAGTAACACAAGATGTTACATTGCACCTTCATTGTTTACTTTTCTCTTCTTCTGCAGACTTTGAACTCTACGGAGTGAATGCATGTACTTCAAGGCAGCCAAAGGTTTAAATAATGCAGTCTAATCCTCTTCGTCTTATCTATACTCTTATTCAGAGGCTATAATATTTGATTTTAATAAGACAAACATAATTCATTGTCAGACAAGGGCAGAATGACAAGTGTGCACCACTGTCCATTCACTGAAAACATCAGTGTAAACCTGCTTCATATTCCTTAAAAAGAAACTCACTATGGGGTTTGTTTTCAGCAACTTGCTCTACCTTTGAACTCCACCTTCGGGGTTAAATATTTACCAGTAATGTGCTGCATCATGTATAGATAGTGAGCGAGCAGAAAATACATCACTGGCATCACTGTGAAATATCACAGCTTACCACGGATGATATCAGCCTCATCCCAGTCTCCCCGGGAAGTAGATCATCAATTGACGTGTCCTGTTTTAGTACTAATACTGTAATAGGTATGATAATGCAGAAATACACTTGTTATTGAAGTGTATGTGTAGCTAATGTTAAGAGAGTGGCACACCTACTGCTGGAGATAAGCCTGCCTCTCTCTCTCTCTCTCTCTCTCTCTCTCTCTCTAATGGAGGTGATAGCAGTCAGGGTTGTTGTTCCAGCTGACACAGTTTCATGATCCGGTTTGTGAGGTCATGATACAGAACATTGAACTTCTCGTAGTGCCGCATCGGGCTCATAATGTCACAGACACATATGAGAAACATGTCATCGGGTTTGTTTTTCATATTCTACCATTAAGGTGGCAAACACAGTGCCAGGGGCAACCAGTCACACTATTTACCTTATCAGATGACAAATACTGTAAGGCAGCTTGATACTGCCTGTGCATCATGTTGGAAAAGCTCCACGTTAGCAGGAGCGTATCAAAGGTAAGTGAAGGAATGTTTCTCACGGTCATTGCAACGAATAGACAGAGAGGTAACATCCAATCATGCTTTATGGCCTGATTACAACTGCTGAGGTGCCGGAGTTGATTTTTAATCAAGATGGCAAGAGGAAAGAGGCTCTGGAGGAGGGCTAATTGTCGGGGAATGGATGACGGGAGCTTCGGTGATAACGACTATTCAGCTGTTAGGTGTTTCAATAGGAAGTGAGACAAAAGGGTCTGTCAATAACATGGAGAGGGATGTTAGAGCGGGGTTATAGTGCATACACCCAGATCTGAGAGGTCAACGGTGAGAACAGTATTGGCACCAGTCTACAGAAATATGGATGAACAGTGATATGTTCCAACTGGTCAATGTTTAGGGTTTTCTTAAGTAGGCGAAAAGTGCATGTGTGGCGCCCACCAAGCGACTGAGAGGATCCACTGGCACGGTTATGGTCTGAGCTGGTGGTTTGGATCCACTTGTCACCTGGTATGAAAGTGCTCACCTCCACCACCATCATCAAAACAACAGACTAGGGAATACATCACGGATGATTGATGTCCATCCCTCCAGGAGAGTTCCAGAGACTCAAAGTCTGTCGTATTATAATTGGTAATGCACCCACAGTTGGCCTAAGTTGACTAGTCCCAAATGTTGATTTTGGTGACACTTTTAACCTATGGATTAACAGTGAATACAACTGGGGTGTAACTGTGAGGATTTAATGAGTTCTGTTGTGGAAATAAACTTTGCATCATGTTACTGAAGGACCTCCAGGACAACTACCACTCTGACGCACCTGCACCACACTGATTCCCATAGGCCACTGCAATATCAATAACAGGATGTCTAAGTGAGGCAGGTGACACACTAGACAACTCTTCTATCACAGTAACCTACCAGTTCTGGTAGCTGTTCAGCCAAAGCTCCACACATAAGCATCGCAATGTCGTCTTACCTTACTGCCGTGCTGGATCGGTGCGTAAAGCCTGTCAATCAGCCATGTGCCTCCGGTGCTTCAGTCTGCAGTTATCGCCGGGCAAAATAAATACAGTCACCAGAATCCTGTGTGTGTGACAGCACGTTGTACGTGTGGGCCTGTAATGTAATCTAGCCACTCCTTTAACGAGAGGCAGGGCTGGAGGCAGCAGAGGCGACCCGCCGTGCAGAATCCGCAGTCATCTGCAATGTTCCTCTGGCCGCGCTCGCTCCTTGTCATCCCTCAACATCCCTCCCTGATTGAATTATAAAGGCTGGTTATCCTTCACGCTGTCGTAGACTGACCCCCTCCAAAAAAAAACTCGGAAGATATCGTTTGTCATCTTCACTAGTGCAGGAAAACGAGGAGTCTCCAGGAGGATTATAATCCGATCAAGAGCGACGTTTCTCCTCCAGCAGTTCTGCTGCTGCGGTGCGAGACTGCATCACTGTTCGATTAGTTGGCCTGCTTGTCCCGAGCTGATGAGTGTGTCTGCAGGCTGTTGTGAATGGTAGAGGAATGATCAGTTTATAGACTTTAATGTTGTGTAAATTATTGTAATGCAAACCACAACAAGCCCAACATCTGTATAGATAGATAGATAGATAGATAGATAGATAGATAGATAGATAGATAGATAGATAGATAGATAGATAGATAGATAGATAGATAGATAGATAGATAGATGGATGGATACGGTATATGTTGTTATAATGTTGTTATAGCTCCTCAGTAACTTTATACAAGCACAAACAGGATAAAGTTGCATTATCTGTTGGGCTCTAGTCTATAAAGATCATCCCTTGAGAAGGGAAGCCCCATCAGATATCATACCGTGCTGTCGTAGTTCAGCTCAGCCTCTCAGTTGGGGTCCAAGTTGCTCCTGGACACAACTAGAAATGTTGAGTCGGTGTAAATTCAGGGTTAAAGATTTGGATTAAAATGTGTTTGTTCAAGGATCCCTGTCTCCTCAACACTGCGTCAGCGTGCCCGCTCACCTCAGCTTGTCAAGGTGAACTCAATTATGTTGTCAGTGACAAATGTCTCACTATTTACTCACAGCCAGACGTGTGCAGCTCACTACAGTACAGGAGCCAGACACAGTGCACTGGGAAGGGCATGGCCTTGAATGTTACCCAGCGAGGTACGTAATAAACTATATGAACGACAAGCATAGATTCATTGGATGTGTGAAATTGCAACAAAGGAAACAGGTTTAATGTGATTGGAGTTTAGAACCAGCTCATCATATTGTGACAGGAAGGTTAATGTACCACAAGAAGGACAGTTATACTGTAGTCAACATATCTAATGAGAGTATTAGGGCAGATATAAAACACTTATACAAAAAGGCTAACCTTGTTTCACACACTGAAATTAATTTGGGTGCCAGTGCCAGTGTTTATTAATGAATAATAGCTGACTTACTGTTAAAGCAGCATCATTTAGCTTTAACTGAACATCAGAGACCCCTGCTGGCACAAGTGGTAATTACAGTATTTGATTCTGGTGACTTTTTGACAGTATATACTTTGTGTATATATATATATATATATATATATATATATATATATATATATATATATATATATATATATATACTATGACTATCATACCAGCAGTGGCAGTTTAGTGTTTATTCGCCATCTCTACATCTGAACTCGCAGTACTTGTATTATAATGCAGTAATACTGACTGAGTGAACGGCAGGTAAGGATCTTACATCTTGCTCATATGAGATGAGACAATGAAGGATCCGTTTGGCCTCCGTCAGGATTCAGTCAGTGCATGTTTCTGTCATTCATTAACATTTCTCTCCGCTCAGTTTGTGGTCTCCTAGCTACCCTTTTGAACTTTAAGCAACAACACGACCGAATGGATCTCTGAGGCTCCTCTCACGATGTGCGTCTGCATTAATCAGGTGTTGTATTTATTCCCTGTTCAGGACTGCTTAATGCAACAACACATCCTGCTCCTGCAGCAGACAGACGTTATTACATGACCAACACTGCCCTCCACTGGAGATATAGAACACGTCCTCAAGTTCTGTTATAAATTGGACTGAGTTCAAGGCAGGTCACAGGACTATTACACTGATTATTTGTGAGAACAGCCTTATTAAACCAGTTGGTAAAGTCACAGACATACCAATCACCACATCAATAAGGACCATCTTATTCCTCAAGCACTCAACATTCTCCAGGCATTTACTTCCTTACCCAACGGAAATACCACCTTAGCCACCATGAGCCTTTTTCTGTTTAAAGTATCATGAGACTTGTTTTCTTTTTTACGTATTTGTGAGATGGAAGCACATATTTTCAGAGAGCAATCACTGCAATAAAGCCATGAAGTAATGACGGAAATCTGCAGAGCTACGGCAAAACGTTATATTCAATCTATATGATTTACATAAACAATAAATGGAAAGACTGAGCGCTTCTCCGCAATGAGTCACTCCTGGACCAGACTGCGTCATGAAGGAGTTTGTGCCGACAATAAGAGGGCAGCAGACAGCGTTGCAGATTAGTTTGCTGTAACATATGGTCGCGTATCAACTACTTTAAAGTGGATATATTATGATTATTACGAACTGCCAAACATGCACACAGTGTCACACCCCATAGGCATGCACACGCGGTACATCCACGAGTCCACACACGCGTACACACACGGACGGAAAGTCAAAACCAAATCTACACACATGAGCAGTCGCTCACCATAAACCACATTCATACACACACACACACACTCCTGCAGCACATACCTCCCCACTACTGGTCCAGACTCAGACACCGCATGCCAGTGCACCTCGCTCCCTGAGCCACAGGCCGCAGGAGTAGAAGAAGAAACAGATGGGTACCAGCTGTTTGGATGGGAGCCCCGGGTACACAGCTACTGTATTGCACCACATACACACACACACGCACGGACACAAACTCATTCAAGTAGTTGAGCCGAGCCGCTGCCTCGACTCTTTCTGGATTTACTCAAACGGCATTTAAAGTGACAACGTTTTGTCAGTGCTTTGGTAAACAATATGTTGGCGTGAGGTCATCAGATTGAAAGTATTGATTCTAATTGAATTCAACTTCCTGTTTAGTCATTAAACTGTTTGTCAGCTAAGTCCAATGTGGTGTTCCGCAGGGTTCAGGGACTGCTGATTCTGATGCTATAACGAGGCAGAGCTGAAGGCAAGATGCTGGAGCATCTTTGAAACTGTATCAGTGTGTGAATACTTGGGCTGTGACACAAGCATCCACTGGGACTCAAGCGTGAACTGATTTGATATCGGAGGTCAAAGGTCAAGGTCAGTTACCTTACGAGAACTCAAGAATTCAGCAGGTCACTATGGCAACATTCAATAGGATGAAATAACAATCTGTTTTATATCCAAAAGGCCAAAGGTCAACGTCACTGTAACATCATAATGTTTGACCATTAGTCCTCATCTCCAATAGACGACATAAACATGGACTGGACAGACATGACAGACAGACATTAGAAGACAGAGACACTGTGGCCACTGTCATTCTCTCTCTACCAATCTTACGCTTTCGTAACTTTTTCACACTCCCTCAACACCTGCGAAAAATCTGGACTCTGTGGGATTGTTGCTGCACCTGCTCTCCACATGTTGGTGTCGTCTCGTACATGTCATGTAAGATATCTTCAGTTTTTCCTGAACAATAGAGAAAAAAAATCAGAATGTCGTGCGTTGACTTGGTATCGGTGTATCGGTTCTTATGACATGGCGAGTATGGAGAGAACACTAACAAGTAGAAAAGTCCCCTCTCAACACGTCCAACTGGAGCCCATCTGGGACTCCCAGCTGGGCCCAGCCAAATGTGTCCTTTGTAAAAAATGGAGGCCCCACATGAGTTAGTGCAGATGTGTTGATGATGGACCCTTGATCTGCTGCATACCGAGCCCATATGGGTAGAACGTTGTCCACTTGGGACCCGTCCAGCACCTTTGTTCACTATGTCCATTGCTAGTCTGTGTACAGTATATGTACAGTATATTCCTGTGGGCTGCTAATTTGGCCCCCAATGCCAAACCCATTTAAAATCCCATTCTGAGCCCATGCATGCAAAGGTAAAGCCCAGGTGAAGCCTAGTTAATCCAGCTGAAGCTCATATGACCCACATTTGGATGTGTTGTATTGTGATCGAATATCCACCACCAAGTCTAGTTGCCCTTGATCCAACCCACCTTGAATGACCATGACTTGGATGGCTGAGAATCTCCAAACCAATGCGGTATGTTGGACTAAAAATGCAAAGTTATACAAAAATAATAAGGTTAATTTATCTTCATAGGATAAGTTATCAACAACTGTGACTTAAATTCCCTAAATCAGACTGTAAACTGTTCATAATGAGGGCAGTTCATTCAAGATTCTCCCTCTTTGTTTGTGTTTCCTCTCTGAACCCAGCTATGTCTGATCCAACCTCGGCTATCAACTTCCAGCCTATGAGTCAACTGAGGTGGTGACTCTCTCAGCTCATTACAACGTGACTTAATCCAACCAAAGCTCTCCTTCTAATGCTGGAGATGCATGTTTCCGCTGTCTGAATGCCATTAGTTACAGCCAGCGGTGGCTCCGTCTTATTACATTTCCTTTAAAACACAATCTGTCTCATTAAATAAAAAATACAGCATTGTGTGAAGTACTGTAAAGTCGGGGTTTCATTCATCAGCATTTGAGGCTGCCGTGACGGTCTTGCCACTACAAACGTGACGGTAAACATCACAGAACGCCATCTGTACCGTTTACCGGCCTCCTGCAGCAACACTCAAATTACAGGACCGTCTAATGAAGACTGCAAAGGGGGAAAAACATGAGAAAATGGAAATTGTATTGTGCATATGGTTGACCATGGTCGTCTTCTGATTTCCAGCTCCGACGCTGATGTGGTCTGGCCAGTGTGGGTTTAGGGGGCAGATCGGAGCAGCAGTGGGCTCGTCGGGATCTTTTTCCCTCTCAAAGCCAACAGGATGTCTTTAATGAACCACAGTGTGTTTGAACTGCGTATCTCACCATGGAGCAGTCCAGCCCTCTTCGCAGGCATGCACAACATGAGAAATGGAGATGAATTAAAGCCAGGGAAACGTTGGGCAGGGGGACGTCTTGGACGGTGTATTGTAGAGGCGTCGTGCTCTTGTTGTGATCAAGAGATCCCTGCTGCAAACGCCTTCGTGTCAGCTTTGCCACAGGTTCCACTGTATTGGGATCGAGCTTGAATCCCTGCTGCCGGTGTGTGTGTGTGCGTGTGTGTGAGTTTACCTGTGATGTCCACAAGATGGTGTTGCTTGCGTGCCATACAACCGACCGAGTCCGCGGCTCCCTTTATTGCCTCAGCAACAAAGAGAAAACAAGCTCACATCATTATCACGATATCTGCAAACTGTTGGTGATGGTTCAGTAACTGTGAGTGTTGATACGCTGCATATTGTTTCAATTACTGTTGTTCCTGACCGTGCCGTAGAAAATGCTCAAAATACTCCTCGTTTGATCTTGCGGGCTCTTGTGAAACTGGAAATGAACAGTGATTAACTATAATGATGATCATCTCGGTTAAAGGTTTTGTGCCACAGGTTATTTGACTGTGTGAGCACGTCTACGTACAGTAAACCTATAAAGGAGCTAAAAACCGTGTCTGTTTTGTGATGAAGAGTATTTGATGAGTCACACGCAGTTTGATCAAAACATGATAAAGGTTTATCATTAAGAGACAGCACAACTATATAATTATCATATTGGATAAAAAAAATGATGCAGAAGTGTCACAAAGTTGTTTTCTCACATTTGGTAACAAATGAACTGCTTAAGTCCAGCTTAGTTTTATTTGCATGTGAGTGTCTGTGTGTGTGAGGTTGTAATCGGAGGCTTTGTAGTGCCGAGTTAGAAGGAGGGATATGGCTATGATTAAAGTAGGCACTAAAGCAAAGGTGGTAATTGGGATCATAAACACCCACTTTTCCATTTACCCCTCTAATGAAGCGTTTGTGTTTATTCTGAGCGGCCGATTCATCAGAAAATAGCATCCACTCCGAGCCAGTCTGAGTGTTTATCACCCTTCAGACCCGCTTATATTATGGCGGCAGCGTGATTGAAGATGTCAACAAACATACAGAGCGCGGCGTGCAGCACAAACAGACGGGGCCCCGTGCACCCGCGTTACTGTGCTCAACATCCTTCTGCAGCACAGGGAAGAAAAAGGATGTCTGCTTTTTGTTTTTTTTCTGTGGTGCCAGTGATCACTTATAATTGGAATTGAGCTGCCAGCCCACTTCCCAATGGAATTAAAACTGATTAATTGAGAAACGTTTTGGCGGAGACGCTCAGTGTGCAGCTGCGGCAGACGGTGGCGGTTTGCACTGCGAGAGGGATCTTAGACTTTTCAGTCATAAGGTCAAACTGGTGATAAGATTGCAAAGGAGTTGGTGCAGGTTGGTCCCAGTTGGTCCAAGTTCTAATTGACACCTGTGAACAGAACAGAAAAGACCCATTAGTAATACACAATCTCAGAGTAGAAGACAAATTTGATTGGTGTCACACCTACACATATAAAACAAAGGTAAGAGATGAGATGGATGTTTTATCTTCTTTGGAGCAGCTTTATTGATCATAATTATGCCGTTACCTTGAAAACATGACCTCCATGTTGTCTTCCTGTGGTTGTGTGTGTCTAAAGGACAGATCCGCCTCACAAACCGGTCTGTCAGCCGTGTTTTATTGGCAGATCGTCCACACGCTCCGGTGTGGGCCGCTTTGACTCCGGCATCACAGCGGCTGTCGGGCTAATAAACGCAAATACGAGGGGGGAAAAAAATCCACTGTTGCTTTTCTCATCAGGATAGGTTTTCGTCAGTGGAGGAAAAAACTCGAAGGTTGTTCGACTAAGACATTAAACTCTGATTTGTTTAGAGCGCGCGTCAAGCGTCTGACGGCGTGATGTGTGAGACGTGTCCTCCCTCTCGCAGTATCGCAGGACCCAAGATGTCACAAAGCATGAAATATATAAGCAACTCATCAGCTCTGGGTGTGCTTTCACTTGTTTGACAGATGCTTTATTATGACTGGAAGTGTTTAACTAAATGTTGCGCCTGCCCTCTGGCTGCTTGGATAAGGATCTGTTTAACATCCCCCCCCCCCCCCCCCCCCCCC
>CAAKHC010002669.1:17237-29951 GCA_901007825.1 Macroramphosus scolopax | reverse complement strand
TTTTAGTTTGCAGACAACAGTGTAATCAGTCAGGGGTGGATCGATGCAGTCCCGGACTTTTAATTATTGCTGGTGTGCACACAATCCAACGAGATTCATGAAGACGGAGGGAGGCGTTCAACTAATGTAAAATATATACAGAGACGTCTGCTGGAAAACAGATTCACATGTAAAAACAGTCATAAAATAGAAAATAAGGTAAAAGACGAAGAATTATTATTAAACATAAATCAATAATAATTAAATATCAGCTAGCAGCCAGCATATAACCTCCTCTTCTTACTCTTCTTAATGTCATTGTTCTCCTCCTACAGCTGATCATCATTATCTTATTCACTATTATTAATTTTAGCAGTAGTAATAATAGTACTAGTGTGGCACTAGGAGGTTATAATAATACTAATTCATTAGCAAAAGTAATACTCAGTTTCTTGTTCCCACCACCAAAATGAGATCACCTCTAAAAAGACTCCATGCTTACTTGACATCTGCTTGGCTACATCGACGTTTTGTGTGTGTGTGTGTCTGTGTGTGTGTGTGTGTGTGTGTGTGTGTGTGACAGGCTGCTGCGATGCCCATCTGAGTTGCACAATAGATCCCTGTCCCTTTGGGAGTGTTAAAAGTGTGTGGGTGAGTGTGTACGCATGTGTGTGTGTGCGCGCATGCCATCTGTCTCACAGCTTTTGACCTTTCTCTGCAACACACCTGTGACACGGTTGCCAGGACCCCTCGATTCGGTGACAAACCAGGGGGATGCACGCGGTCGACACGGATCACATCGATACCGTGTCGCGAGGGCGGCAGCGGCGGAGCAGCCAGGACGGAGCAATATGGGAAACATATCGCGGTCACTAAGACAGATTGTGATATTGGGATTTTGGTGGGATTGTTAATTTTAGCAGTTTCACCCCCAAAAACATATAAAAGGTCTTTACAGGCTGAGTGATTAAATAACAGTAAGGACAATAACATACATTGACATTAATCTAAAAACTGAAGCCTGGCTGGTAACAAACTGCCGTCCTCCTCACTGCACACGTCCTCTCTCTGCAGCAGAACCCCTGTATCCTCCTCACTGGAGTTTGGCACTCCAGCAATACAGTCGCCAGATTACTGACCACAGCGTCCAAGTTTAACTTCATTCACATTTTCAAATAGCAGCTGTGTCCGCTCATCTAAACCTCGCAGCTGTACGAACATCTTCCAACGAGTATCCAAATTAAGATTTTTCAAAGCGATAACACCCCCTCGCATCCTTGCCCGCCTGGTCTTGAATCATAAAGCAGCATATCAGACATATGGAAGGACGTCAGGAGACTGTTTATATGACCTAAAGGTTCTACTGTATCCAAACTGTTTGTATGAAAGCTGTCAGTCAACTCAAATCTGAGGTGCATCACCGCCTCCTTAGTCTTAATTTGTTTTCCGTCTTAAGTTGTAATAATTGTGTTCTCTGATAAATATAGAATCGTATCTTCTATATCTTTTAACATTACACACTAAATGGTGCCCTGGGTGACCTCCCCTTGCGACAGCTCATTCCACTTTAATGGCATTTGCAGGAGTGAAAATGATAGCGTGTCATTCCGGGTCACCAGGTAAACTCTAACCTGGCTGACAAACGCGGAGAGAAAGAAACTAGACCTTCTGCTGCGTCTTCGTAGAAAGGGAAAGTTGATCACCTGGCTGGGGTTAAGTGGTGAAATGAGGAAATTAGAAGTGGAGAGAATAAAGTGGCAGCCGTGAGGGAAACGTTTCCATGTAGGTTCAGTGTCAGACGGCTTCAACGCACTGACACCGTGTGTGTTTATCAGAGTCAATGACAGCACTTTGATAGTGTTCACCACAGGTGACCCATATGATGGGAGCAGCCCGTAGACTGCACGACGGATCCATGGAACCACCCGGTTATCGCCTCTCGTCTTGAAGCCTTGAGGATGGCGGCTGGGCCGTCACCTGCAAGTTCTTTAGTATGATGCCTCCTTCTGGCCATCAGGTCAGAATCCAGCTTCCAGTCACTCCTGCATTGGCTTCAATCTTCAGACCCTGAAGTTTGATACGCTCCGTGGTAGAGCCACACAGCACGGCGGTAAACACGTAATATCTGAAGTCATCATGCTGTAAAATGAATTACCTTCCAGTGGGACGAGAGCTGAAACTGGAACAATAACTTAATACAGAGTTCCCCTTCCACACCGGTTGGTGTTGAGTACCAGATATTGGAAGGAAAATCTACCGTCTGTCATTTTCCTTGGTGAAACCACCCTCCTACTTTGCACCGGTGACTCACGCCACAACTCACTCGACTACAGATGACTCAAACTTGGACTTGACCACTTGTGATGTAACTGAAAGATAGTGACTTTGGATTTTAATACGGCACCACTTAGGACTTCATCCTTTGACGTCTTGGCTGCGCCACTATGTTTTAACTCCTCAGTCTTCCCCACTGATGAGATCATACTGTCAATCCTTCCTGATAGTTGTTGTTCAGACACAGAAAGAGACGAGCGGGAGAATTGACAATCCCGGCTGTTGCTGTTCCTTTCTGCCAGACCGAAATAGCAGCAGGGATACAAGCCAAAAACAACCTTGTATTTTTGTTTGACTATTGGCCCTTTAAGAGGAGAAACATTTTAGCCGCATCTCAACAGTCTTTACCCGGTACACAATGTCAACAGCCCACTATCTACAAAAATAGTGCATGCATGCGTGCAGCTCTTTTATAACTCTCTAAAACCATCAAGTTATGGGCCTATCGCGGGCTGCGAGAGGCCTTTGTGATTCACATCAGGGTAAAAGCATGCCCTGATAAAGGCACATAGATCGCAGGATAAAGGGAGGAACACAAAGCCGGAGAGCGAGGGCATCCTTGGTCGACCTGAAGGGAAGTGCTGCCCTGTAGACGGACCAACTGTACGCTGCGCATTTGTGTCAGCACTCAGGTTTTTTGTTTTGTTTGTGTACATGTTGGGTTCATATCAGCGTGTGTGTTTGTGCATACGCTCCCCTGGCGTTAGGGTGTCAGGCGTTAAGGGTTGTGTAAGTGTATGCGTTGGCCAGGCGAAGCCAGTGACTCAGAGCTGTAGCTTTAGCTGGCTTACTTTCGGGTCAGTTAGCAGCAGCAAGTGTGTCTGAGGAGGCATGTTATAAAATGCGCTCGTCTGCAGGAGTCTCACTACGCTACAGGAGGGGGAGCAGAGAGGAAAGGACAGCGTGGCTGAGAGCTAACTAGAGCAGCGCTGGGTCATTTCACATGAATAATGACATTTCGGTATCATACTTGCTTGGTCCATTAACGGACGCCGAATTCAACAGACTTGATGATGGAAATTGTGATTTATGCTGTTAGCATTTTGGCCCAATCAGCATATTAACTCAGGAAGTTGTGCTCACTTCAGATTTTGACTCCGCGCTGCTGTTACACAAGCTGCAAACAGCTGGAGAAACCTTTCCGCCGTGTCTGCGGCATACAGATGAACCGGGAGACACCCTCTTGTTTAATTATTCCGTCCCACATCAACCCCTCCTCCTCCAACCCTCTCCTTCATCACCCTTCCTCCTCCCCCTCTTGCCGCTGTTCTCCCTTTCCTCCCACTCTCTCTGCTCTGCTTCTTTACGCTTCATAAGATCCAGACGGGACCCATACATACGTCCCGCCCCCATGCATGTCAATCAAGCTGATTTTCCTCATAGCAACAGGATATCAGTGGTGTCCTGGCCCCTCCTCCGCACACTCTTTTCCATCTCCTTAAAGGGTAACATGTCTGCTTGTCAAACAAACCCCTCCCAGTCCAACCCCATCGTTTTCCTTATAGGGTCTCGCTCCTCTTTCCCCTTCCTCACACGCCATTCCGTACGACTCCCCTTCCACATACATGTGAGCGGAGATGACACACATGCGTGCACAGGCCTGCAGTTCACACACGATCACTGACTTCTGCTGTCATCCCCCCTCCGGCTGTATCAATGGTCCGTGCGGCTCCGCTGCAGCACTTTATGAAAGGTAAACACTCGAAAACAAAAAGACGATGACATTATTTGTCTAGATATATTCCTCATTAAAAGCCCACACGCCACCCAAGGACACACACGAGCAGGTGAACACACAAACACACGGACGGACGTATTTACCCAACATTGACAAGCCTCTTCCGATACATTAGGTATGAACATGAAACGGGTTAGTCGTGTTTTGAGTTTAGGTAAGCCTCTTGGATAATGAAACGCTCAGCCGGTCGTCCAGAGTGGTTTTAAAAATGTACACAAACCAGCATCCGTGTTGTCACTGTCAACTGCACCATCCAAAAAAGTCTGCGAGGGCAGCCCCTATCCGTTTCAAAGGCAGGTTCTTTTGTAAGCCAAGCAGATGCCTCACAGCGAGGGCTTTTAGAGCTATTAGAGATGCAAATAGCTGCTGAAAAGGCATAGGCGTTATGGCAGCGCGGGGCTTGCACAACTTCAGGTCCTTTTCTGTTAAAAGGAAGCACAGTGCAAAAGGTGTTTATCTCACATGGCTCTCCAATCGACTCATGCCTCGAACCAGCTAGCAATCTGCAAAAAAAAATGAATGACTCATCACCCGAGTTGCCACGGCAACACAGCACATTGGGATCATTTAGCAGACCATTACTGTTAACAATGCAAAGAATCAATAATAACGTTTGGAGGGTTGGGAGGTGGAAGAGGTTCAGAGCGGGGGTTGAAACCCTCATGACCCTTTAACAGTTAACGTTCATGTGGCAGTGTGTGTGAAGTTCTGCAGCAGGTAGGCGTTTCTCCCCTGCCTTAGGGCACGCGCTTAGGTGGGGCTTGAGAAAATATTTCACCCGATCTCCAGCTCAAACTTCCTCGGCATGGGCCAAAAACATGAGCACGAAGTCGCTCTATGGAGGGACGAATGAATCCCCTGTCATAAGGCAACCCCAAACACACAGAACTGCAAAGTCAGCTTTACAGTCTGGAATTGCGTCACTGAGCAAACCAGCTCCCTCAGCTGACCGAAAATGTTCCGGATAAGTGCAGCAGTCCTCCGGTTATCCATCTCTATCAACTCATCCGTCCATCTCTGCAGCCTCCTCGTCCGACGGGCTTCCCTGCCAAACTGTCCTAGGGTGTCCCGTCACCTTTAAAATCAATTTCCCCATTCTCCTGCTTCCTATTCTCTCCCTCTCTTTTACAACCCATCCCCCTCTTCCAGGGGCTCTTAAAGAAAAAACATTGAGATAACAGCTGCCAGGGCCCCAGGGAGAGCAAGAGGAGGGAGAAAAGAGGTCAAACAGTAAAGAGAGCAGGAATCTAAGGTACAGCTGAAACAGAAGCACACACACGCAATCAAAGACGAGAAACGCACACGCAGGCCGATGCACGGCCGAATGAAATGCAACGTTATGAAGCAACTTTGCAGCCCGCCGTGAGTTTACGTGCGCGTGTGTTTGAGAAATACGAGACAGAAATTACAGTGAGGAGGTGTTGCTAGCTGAGCAGAGGAGAAGCAGAACGGAGGAAGAGAAGGAGAGAGTAAGAAGAAAATGACACAGGCAACTGTTCGGTGGACACCTGTCCCTTTTGCTCACAGGCTGCAGTGATGTACAGAGACAGCTGCAGGGGCAATAAAGACTTTTAACCTACCCCCCCTCCTCACTTCACTGATTCCACTGTCAGAATTGTGCTAAGAGTTTATCGCAGGAGCAGCTCACTGAGCTCGGCATCCAGCTGCACAGACTAACATGCTGTAGTGTGTGATCACATAGATTCTTCTAAGCATACATAATACATGGCAGAGCACAGTCTCCGGCAGTAGCAGCTCTGATGTTCAGATTGCGTGCACTTCTCGCTCTGGGCAGGAGAACAGATGCCACAACAACGGCATGCCACATATCGCCACTCGTGCATTTCACCATAGCGAATCATAATTGTAGCGATAACCATCTTAAGCTCGTATCTCGATGTTGTCTACTCCTACAAACACAAGTTCCTGTGTTTATATCCCTCGTAGAAACTGGCTACCGAGTCCACGTCGGAGTCTGACTGGACCACTCTAGTGAAAGGGGTCAAGTACAGTCCTCATCTGTTCGTAATTAATTAACATTTCATGCTCGATGACAGTCCTGCCAGCTCTGATGCGGTTGTACGTACAGTGAAGCCGGAGTCACCGCGAGGCGATACATCAGACGCGTACACAGATATGAAAAAGATACGAAGATAAACACTCACCGACAACACGGACGGATAGTACAGTCCCATCATCGTATTCTGTGCAACAACAAACTGTCGTCTCTCCTCGCTCTCTCTCACTCCTTCGGTCTTCTCACGCTGCCTTGCTTTCTCTCCCTCTCCGAGCCTGTGTCACCTCACCAGCTCGGTCTCTCTTGTCTGTCTCACAGATTCAAAATCTCCCTCTCTCTGCCCCTGCCTGCTCGGTCTACCCTGACACCCCCCACCCTCCCCGCCTCCTCCTCCTCCGCTGGCCTCTGTCCCTGTCACTCTCCCTCGCTTGCTTACTTGCTTTCTTTTCTTCCCCCTTCTCTCTCTCTCTCTTTCTCTCTGGCTCTCTTGCTCTGTCTCCCACTCACTCTTTTCTTTCCCTCTCCCACTCGCTCCTTCCTCTTCCTCTACCCCCAGCCTTCTGTTTTGCTGCTGTGCCCTTGCCTGCTCATCTCTTCTTAGTCCTCCTCCTCTCTCACCCAGATAGCCTGACGCCTCCCTCCTCCCACTGCTCTGCCTCTGTCACACCTGCAAACTTTCCCCTCCCCTCTGCTTCCCTCTCATGTCGCAGTCCCTCCAACCTCTCTCTCTCTCTCTCTCTCTCTCGCTCTCTCTCTCTCTGTTCTGTTTCCTCATGTAGGTGAGTTAACTGGGGCTTCTGGCACCACTGGGAGAGGAATGAAGACCTTCCTTCTCTCTCGCTCTCCCTCAAGCCCCTCTCAAACATGCAGCGCCTTACGTACTGTAAATGCGCTGGCGTTTTTAAACGTTGGCTACAGTCCCTTTTACGTAAGAGTCCCGACTGCAATCATACTCTGCGTAACCCGGAGTCATTGCTGTAACACTTCCAACGTGGCTCATTTGTGTCCTGACTGCCCTCAGATGTCTTCCAGACTCCCCATTAATGCTCAAACCTGCACGCACACGTTGTCCACTGGGGGCAGCAAACTCGCCTTGAGCAGCTACTGTCAAAAAGGGATGAAAGAACAAGTCCCATATCGCCTTACTACAAAAGCCAGAGAAGACGTAGGCTGCAGAGGATTCATCACATCACATTATCTCCATAAGACTGAAGAAGACAGTCGAAAACATCCAACACTGCATCCAACGTTATCTTCTGCACTGCTTCGTACTTCGCTTCCAAAACATGCATCCACCATTTCCTGTGAATCCCTTGAGCTTGGCAACGCTATTTGAATCCTGCGTAGGAAGGGTGGATTTAACCAGCTCCAATACAAGCCACTGCATTCGGTATTCATTACAGAATATAAGCATATTTAATGGCTATTGCTGAGAATATGCCGACCATAAATAGTAGGATTATAGCTTAAAGACACAAGAAACAATCAACGTGCATCACTCGTTATTTGTGTGCACAGAGGAATTTATTCAACCGCCGACTCATCTGAATGAGATCATTTCAAATCGTTATGGGCATTGTACTCAGGAAAAGAGAAAGGGGGTTATAGGGTTCATTCATTTTAGGATTAAACAGAAAAAGTAAATTCTGCATTTGATTGTCAATCTCCCTCAGAGTGCAGGTTTCGTTCATGTCAGCTGCTTCCAGCGTGACGCAGCGTCTGCACCAGAGTCCAAACCAAACAAGTTGTCATCTTTACATATTTTTTTTTTGGGTGCACTCAGATGGGAAAAAATGTTATTGAAGAGAGAACGGTTACACTGCTGTTGGTGATAAATTAGAGCAGTGATGCGACCCATGACAGTCCTGAAATACTTTTCTACCTCCTCCACACGAATTAATATCTCCTATGCGCATCCGGATCCCATCGTGTTTAAATACAGAACACTAATGTTATGGAGAACTACGCTTGAGAGCCTAAAAACGCCATTACTGTTACAAGAACATGAAGTCAGCAGAGCTACAGATGCCATGTCTGCAGAGAGCCTGTCTCGCTTCACACGTCGAGCTTCTGCGGGCTCTTCCTCTCAGGAGCCTTTGATCACATCATTCTCACACTGCTGTTGACAGTTTAGCACCTCCATGTTGTGGGAACCTCCGCTGCACAGCATTGTTTTCTCCCTCACAGCCCTTTGTCCCCATCAGTGGCCAGTTCACACTTACGCGTCACTAAAGTTGTCCTTGACTGGCTTGTGTATTCCAGTCAGAGATGTCCTCATGATTATTCCGGGAACATTATCGTTAGGAAGGAAACGGCTCCGAACTGTAGCATCATGCGATTCCAGTGAAATGAAAACTAATTGACTTCCAGGCTTCGGAAATATCCACTAAACAGCCTGAGAAAGAAGCATCTCGCGCTGAAGCAAATAAGAGTGTACAAGTAAAGGCTTAAGAGAGATAAAGTGCAGATAAGCAGGCATAGGTTGTTGGGCGTCGCAGAGCGCGAGGGATGAGGGGATTACGGGCAGAGCATGAGAGGATGAATGGAGGATGATCTAAGGATTAACCACATAAACTGAGCAGTCTAATAACACAATCGGGAGGCTAATACAAACACGAGTAAACAGATTGCAGATTTCCACACACACACACACACACATTTGTGTCGGTTTGTGGACTGAAAAACTAGAATTATGTGCATGTGTCAGGGTGCTGAAAGACGAAAATCAAAGGCTCAGATGATAAATAACGGTATTGATTTTTCGAGGATCAAATGGAAGAGCGAAAGCTGTGGAGGCACGTCATTTTTTTTTTTTACAGATGATTTATAAGCTACACCCCCACCTTGTGGTTTAGGGAGCTTCGCTGAGTCTTATTATTACCATATGAATACTGCAACCAGGCAGGATGCAAATATTAATGAGCAGGATTGTGGGATGTTATAAAACATTCATTTTTTGCATCCCTTGGAGATGTTGCTGTGTCCTTACCTGACTATGAGATGGGTATCCATGGTAACCAAGGGTCAGCGGGTCATTGTTCTGAAAGACACCAGAGCAGATGTTTTGAAACGGGTCATTACTTTGTACAGAAAAAAAAAGACAAGACACTTGATAGCATCGTCATGCATTAATTTTTCGATCATTTTCTATTAATTCGTGACTCCTCAACACATTTTCTCCACCGGTTACACACTCCCGCTAGCTCCTGGGTCTCCTGGTGTTTTTCCAAAGGGCAGCTCTTTTATCCCCCTGTGAAGATGTGATAACGAGGGCGAGTGAGATAATGCGAGCAGGAGACGGTTGAAAGAAGGAGTGTCACCGTGGCTCTTAAATCATAAATAGGTCAGAAGTGTCAGTGAGCAATGAAGGCCACTGGAGTGAAATGGCATCAAGAGCCTTGATCTCCAACACACTCATCTCAGTGTTCTGGCTGAGTGAATCCGGGATGGGAATGTATTGATGCCAGTGTCAGTATCGATTCTGCTTATCGGTCTGATTCTTTATCAATTCCCTTATAGATGTGCTTAATGTCCACTAAGGGAAATCCTGTCCGGTCTATAAATGTCAACATAAATACAAACCACAGCACACAGCAGAACTCCAGATATGAACGCCTTCTTCTAAATATGTGAATGTATGTGCACACGTGGTGCCTGCATGGGGGGGGAGGTCAGATCAGATCCTGTTCTCCAATTATTGATTCCTGAACAACAAAACAATCCGTGCAGGAAAAGGAGCCAACGCAGGTTTTCAGTGTCAAGAGAACATTTAAACAGCAAGAATCTGCTAGTTTTGCCTGCGTGGCTCTAATGTTATTATAACATAGAATATTTAGTTTCCATAACGGATGTGCTGCCTGTGTGGGAGGCACTCGTGCGTTGAGTGTCAAATACATGGCATTCTTGGAATTTAATCTCATGTTGTGCAGAGAGGTGGTTTTGCATATTTTTGTTTCCATCTGTAATTGTAATCATTCATTTAACAGATATTTTGCAAAGACAATGCTGTCTTTGCAACATGAAGCCGTGCTTCGGACCACTCTTTCCTCTCCACCAGGACTCCTTCTTGCTGCAAGGTCCCAGCAGCGCAGAAGCATGAGCTTGACATCCTTGTTTTTCAAAGCGCACCTGTCAGAACAACATGCCAACGCTGACAAACAGGAATCAATAAGCTCTGAGGTGCAGAGGTATTAAGATGAATCAAACCATTTGGAGTTTTCAAATGGAACCAGTTCTCGATCCCCATTCCTCGTATAAAGCACAGACAGATACATCAAAACATGTGGCGAGTAATTACAGTGCAACAAGACCTGAAAATAACTCGGTTTGTTTGGAGCCGCATATCAAACAGAGATTGCATCCCCTCTCATGTCCTTAAAATAGTTTGTAACTCACTTTATCTGTTCTCATAACACTGTGCTCCGGCTTTCATGCTAATATATTCCATTAAAATGAGCTTTTCACAGTAACACTACAACACACTTTGAAGAGGGGAAACAGATTTGCCAGTTTCTGGCTTCATATCGCTAAATTAGAAAACAACTCAGCTCCTCCCTCCTCTTTCTGTCCTTCCCCCATGATCTTCCTTTCATCGGGAACCAATGTCCCTCATCTGCTCTGTCCCCGGGGGGAACACTTTGCTCTGTGCGCTTCGCAGCTTGAGTTTGCCTGATTAATACTGTTGCCATCTAACTCCGAACCCCATGGGGCCATTTCACCTAAACTAAGCATGACTTTCCCAATGCAAGAGCTCGGGCCGGGGGAGCAGGACGCGTCTTCGTGATTGAAAAATGCAGCTTGTGTGAGTCAATCTCAGAGCCAAAAATGTACTTAGTGAACCGGCTTTGGGAGGTAGAAGCTCTAAATAATGAATCACCTCTTAGAGGCTTGAATAACATGAATTAAGTATAAACCTTATTTTTAAGCAAGGCCAAACTAAAGGCAACATGCAGACGGTACGAAACACCGGGAGATCAACCAAACACGGAGGAGACAAGAGATTTATGGGATAGTATACTGCGCCAAAATGACAGGAGAGTGTAGATGTTAAAACAAACACACACACACACATCTGCAAACATCTGGTTTTCAGATGAGACTGAGGGAGCAACCGGAGCTGAAAATACAACGAGGAAAAAATACGAAAAGAGATGGATGGAGCAAAGACAATGACTCATACATGAGTGGAGTCATGTGCTTAATTTCCTCAAGGAACTGGGAGGAATGAGAGAGGGAGGACTGCATGGAAGACGAGTTTTTATTATTCTCACTCTCGAGACCGCAGTCGCTGGCACATTACATGAGAATCAAACAGATACTGTACTGAAAGGATCGCAGTGGTGGATTTAAACCTGGGACCTATTTTACTATGTTATGGAGTCTAAATAATTCATAGGGACAAATTATGGGATTAGTCTAATATGGAGGAACAACCCATAAAGCCTGGCGACCAGGCAATCGTACACATCGATGTTACATGTACTTTACACCACTATGGAAAGGAGATATAGACGTGTGTCTAACATGTAACAGGAGCCTCACGCTGGGTGTGAGTCGTTGGAAGATGGCAACAGCGTAAACATGAGTGAAAGTTAGAGGGAGAGTTAGAAGAATAAATTAGTGTTCATGTTTGTGCAAAATTGTAGCAATTAAATTCTGCACCACATCTGGAAGGAGGAAAACACTGAAATGATGATATCTTTCTAGAAGAGTATCCGACAATAATAAGAAATGTGGTTTGTCTGGAACACGGTAATGGATGCACAAGATGTCCACATATCTTATTTCTTTTCCTCTTTAATTTCCTGCAGAACAAACATGTGAAGTGCGTTGCTGCCTCCCGCCGGTTGGAAACGACCTGCGTGTTTATTTGCATGCAGAGCGGAGATCCAATCACAGGTGGTCAATCAGGACGGATGTGGAGACGCATTTTAATGCCGGTTGTGACCTGGTGTACTACCGGCTGTACACTTGTGATCTGATCACAGAAAGAAAACCCTCAAGAACGCCACTCTGAGTCACCAGATTGTGAAGAGGGGAAGGAGTGAATAAAAGAACTCTGGACAGCATCAAGAGACGAGAAGTTTCTACTTCACACCATCTTTTCCCAGCCACAGTAATCCCGTGTACACAAACGCTGCTGCTACTCTCAAAACATTACAGGTGGTGGAAGGTGTCTGTGTGTGATTGTTTTGTGGGTGTGTGTGGTGTCTAATTTGGTAACAAGACTCATGTCTATTCCTATCGTGCCTTGGGACCGCTGCTCTTCTGAGGAGAAGAGGAACTATATTTCTCTGCTCTGACAGTCATGCTACCTAACTGCAAAGCAGGGCGCTCCATACACTCGAGAGGATGTGAATCCATTTCATCCACAGAGCACTTATGTGCTAAGCCTCCAAACAGTCGGCCAGACCATCTGAGGTTTATTTACCCTCAGTATAGTTATTCCACAGTAAACTCACTCAAGGAGATGTTGAATGAAGCTGAAGTGGATTTTTGGAAGCATTAATATAGATCCATTGCCTGATGTATATTCACGGTGATCTGGAGAAAGATTAGTATTGTAATAAATATTAATTTATTGCAACCTCAGCCTGATACTGGACTTGGGACCATGTAGCGGCTCTGACCCTAACCTAAAGGGGGG
>CAAKHC010002669.1:0-17217 GCA_901007825.1 Macroramphosus scolopax | reverse complement strand
GGGGGGGGGGGGGGGCAGTTATACGTACGATATACATCACATTCAACACATTCTGCTGGTCATCTACATATTAATGACCATATTTCTACAGACCTTACATTTTGTTGTTGTTTTATTTAATTAATGTTATACCCTACAAAATCTTGAAATATTAAAAACAAGTAAAAAAAAAATAAATAAATATTCAGTTCACTTATGACAAAAATGAAATGCAATAACAGCTGTGTTTTGCATTTTGGTTGAAAATGATCTAGAAATGTAGGTTATCTGAAATGGTGATATAGAAAATAATCTTCAACTGTTTATTTTGCAACTTGAGTAACGTGGGTGAGATTTATTTTTGCCAGGACAAACAGATGAATTGATTCATGACGACAGCAAAGTCGACCATTAGCTAACAACTTCACAGCAATCTATAGCTGAAGATAAGAAAGGAGAGCAGAGCCCCAAAACACGCCAGCGTCCCTTTAACGGTCCCGCTCAGACATTATTCAAGCACCAGACCTCTGACGGCATTTTATCACAGATAAACAGGGTTCCAAAACGAGATAAATATTCTCAGTTCAAAGCAATAGTGCATTTTTTCTTGCCAATGTTTTCATTCCATTTCAATGCCGGGCAGATATAAAAGAGGCGTGATCCACCTACATTAATGTCCTAGTCAAGTCATTTGTCCTCAGAGCAGTCACCCCAGGCAAGACCTTATTAGGTTATAGAGAGCCCCAGTTCCTACGCAGAGTGACAACAAAACACGGGCCGCTCAGCAACACGCTGGATGGATATTGAAACAGACAACCACCTCTCAACATGTCCAAACATCTGACTGGGCTGAAGATCCAGGGTGTTGTGATGAATCCCCTCAGTCACTCGGAAAAACGCAGGACTTCCCCGGTGGTGCAGTGGAATTCAAAATACACTGATGAATATTGTCCTTTTTGTTAAATTGTAGCCATTGCAGGCGTGTGTAGGAGGAGAACTCAATATTCATTTAAAATCCATACTATAGGATGAGCACCACGTCAGCATCGGGAGGTCAGCAGCCACTTATAAGCAGCAGGGAACATTTGCACTCATACTGTCAAATGCACTAATCTTTTCTTTTTTTCTTCCTTTAATGGCCCACGGTCGGTGTTGCACGCTGCGCTGATTTATACATGCATTGCTGCTCTGCTATGACTTACAAGAATTGCCCTGATACTGCCTCTCCACCCACGCAATGCAATATCGTCATTCCCTACCGGCTAATGAGAAAAACAGCAGTGGGAACGATCTCATTATTGCAGTGGGCAAATGGATTGCTCTTAACCACCACCACACCCCATTGTACTGACTTCAGTTACAGGTCAGAGTTCAACTCCTGCCATGATGCCTACAATAAATGGTTAAAAAAAGAAAAAGGATGGAGAGCCGGTAGGAAAGGAGGCAGTCCGAAACCTTTATAAGAGCCGGGGTATGGTTTGCTGTAATATTTTCCACCCTATACTCTCCTCTGATGACTAGCTTTACATAAGTGCTAGTGTGCATTTTATAGCCATTTCTTGGAAAGCTAAGTGCTCCTATTACAGAGTAGGAAAATTGGACGTCACTCAACCCAATTTGCTAGTAGAATATTAATGGTGTCAGCGGGTGAGGGGGAATATAAATACGTCAGTGGTTTTTTTTTTATGCACAAACCGGGATTGGATAGGGAGTCGTATTAAGTGAGAGGCGACGGACCATAGAGGGAGATGAGTGTATTTTTCTTAAAAAGGTTGATGCTTTGCTGACACTTTATTATGGATCTGTGACACACAAATGATCCTCTTCATCATTTCTGATGTTGTGTCTGCATGATCATGTGTGCTGTGCAAATCCTCTCCTTTAGATAAGGATCTCAGGGATCAGTGTGGTTATAATGCCCCCTCCAGTATGAGATGTGATCCCATTAGCTGGAAACAAAGCCTCTTTACTGCCAGTGATAGGGCAAATCTGTTCCTGCACCAACTGAGAGAAGCAGAGGGAGGAGGTGAGGGGCATCTCTCCCACTCTCATTTCCGGACTGTCCAGCCAGCTCACGTTCAATACATTTTAGAGGCTGAAGGTATTGATCCGTGCTTCTCTTTCCACACAAACACTCTCCCCTACTCACATCTGTTTTTAAGCACATTACGTTCCTAAAGCTGTCTGTCAGCACTCACAGACAGCATGACCATGTAAAGCCAGCCATTTAGTTTTCCAAACAAGAGCAAACAGGCCACTCCACCTCTATTACTGGCGCTTTCAATGGCAGACAAATAGCTTTCTACCCTCAGACGGAGCACTTCAGCCTACATAATATACCATAATGATGTCCAGAGCATCCTCCTGTCCTCATGTGATGCTCCATTAAAAAGATATTCGAACATCTATAGAACAGAGTAGCACTAAACAACAGACTTTGCTGACATTGTAGGCAAATAGGTCGTGAGAGATGATCGCATTGACTGATCCGAGCTTCGAAAAAGAGAGAAAACACCGCTAATAAAATCAGGAGAATCACTTTAATTAGATTGATTAGGTTTGAACTGATTGCCCCCATAAAACCAGAGGTCTTTATTTACCTCAAACACCCCCTTCCCCCTTAAAGATCACACAGGCAAACACTGACAATGCACTTCCATCCTAAACTAAATACTGTCCATGGTGGCAGTTATTTGTTTTGTATAATATAAAATCATGTTTATTTACATCCTGGACCTCTGCAAGAACCCTGTCTGAGTTTATATATATTTATAAAACAAATGATGTTTTGCAGCAGCGGGACATCTGAGCCGCAATGTGACAGCCCAGTGAACACAACTGGATTTAGTTAATACAAATTGGACTATTGCAACTTGTGCCTGAGCTGCAGCTATAATGTAACAGCCCAATAAACACAATGGATTACACCCGCCTGGACTTCTGCTGTCCTCTCTAATAACCAAACGAACAGCATGTAGTCATTTACAGCTGTGAAATGTGCTGGTATTTCCCGCAGTGTTGGAAATGGAATGGGC
The DNA here is from genome assembly GCA_901007825.1 of Macroramphosus scolopax. Lineage (NCBI taxonomy): Eukaryota > Metazoa > Chordata > Actinopteri > Syngnathiformes > Centriscidae > Macroramphosus > Macroramphosus scolopax. Next base: position 14,203 of record CAAKHC010002669.1, on the reverse strand, counting down.
CCATTTCTGGCCCTTAAACTGCAGCTATGTGCATTCAATTCACTGAAACTACCGTCAAGTGAGCAGCCAGCAAATGTAAACGAAGGAGAATAATTGAGAGGGTTTCATTAGTGTTTGGGAGATCTGTCTCCATGCCTGAGAAATCACGGGAACCCAGCACCGACCAGGCCGGAGAGGTCTGCATTACTGTATATGGACAAAGAATCTTCTCCCTCACCTGACCAACCTCGCCGATCCCTCCTGTGCCGTCGATCCGGGGACGCTTGCACTCAGCCCCGGCAGAGTCGACCAGCGCTGCCGCTGTTTGTCCGTCGGGCTCCGGGTCTCCGCGCTTCATTCCCCGGACAGCTGCAGGAGCACCGCCCGGGTTGGGATGCACCCCAGCCATGGTGTCCAGCTCTCTATCCCGGTCCATGAGTCCACGGGACACGGGCAGCATGATGGATGCAACGTCGGTCGACATTAACATTTAAAAATCTTAAGTATGTCTCCTCTAGTAGACTAAACTGAGGGCCAGACGCGATCCGTTCGCACCTTTGTGCCTGTGCGGATAAAATAAGAAGCCTTTACTGTTTCCAATTGGGCCTTTGTATGAGCCCCCTAAAGAGTTGATGTATCTAGAAATGTTGTGGATCCACAATTAAGGAATTTAATTTTAAAAGGAAAATAGCGCATACACATCGCTTTAAATTGTGTAAATGCAAGAATGTCCACTACTATCTCTTCAGCTATGTGGCCCCTGTTTGCTGACCGTCTCTTTATTTACTGCGGGGCTGCCTTAGAGGCCTACGTTATTCCAGATCATAACAAACCAATTAAATAAACAGCGACACAACAAATGGCTCCTGCACATTAAGCCTACCGCCCAATTTCCATTTGGCCTCTGTTTTTCTGTTTGTAACGAGAGCCGCGTGTTTTAAGAGCTCAACATCCTACCGCAACCTCAAGACGAAAATCCCCTCAACATGTCTTCCCCGTCGGCCTTTTCCTCCCTGACTGTGAGCCACAGACTTGTACCAGAGGTTCACTGAAAGTCAATCCTCGTCAGGAGCTCTCTCTTCCCCCCATGTTCGTCCGCAGGTCTGCGTTAGAAGGAAAAAAAAAGGCGATTTCTCTCCCTGAAATGCAACAAAACGGGCGGACGGAGGGGCTGCGGCGTTTCCTTCTCCCTCTGTATTATTTTCTCTCCGTTTTTTCCCGGTGTGTTCTTGTAGAGTGTGCGTTACAGAAAGGAAATCGTCCTCCCCCCTCCTCCCACTCTCTTGGTGTAGTCATTCCCCTCCTCCTATCTTCCGCTCTCCCTTTGAACGCGGAGCCAGGCGGCCATGCAGCCAGCGAGTACACGCAGCGTGCCGCAGTGCCTCCATACATGAGAGGGGAGGGGTCTCATCGAGTCCGGAGAAACAAATCCGAGATATTTTATCACCCCCAAGCTTTCTTTGCAATCTTTAATATCTCAACTGCTGCGCAATTTTATTTTTTTTTAACATTTCTAATCACAAATAGCGGTTATTGTGTGGCGCGTCATTGTGGTCACAGAAGACAGCAGAGGGTTTTTAAACCAGTAAATCCAACTCGAAAAGGTTTTCATTCCCAACTCATTACACAACCGACACACAGGCCAAGGTCTTCACACGAGCCCAGCTGTGAGTCATGCAGCATGGAGCTCTTCTGCTCCTCTGGCATTTTTATTGCTTGGATGACACCCAGTGGTCAAAGGCTAACATGAGAAGCTAATTATTCAAAAAAAGGTAGTTTGCTTTGGCACATTGCAGTACAAGCAGGAGCCGCTTTGAAAATCCTCCATATTTGGAGGTAAGCATATTTCCCAAAGGGACAAACTGTGCCTTTATTACTGTTTATAGTACAACTGTTCCTTCAGACACCCCACTCACACTGGGCCCAATCACAGAAATGAATTATGGTCCACAGATGGCCCAGATCAGATCGCCTGTTAGGTCCCTCTATCTCGTCCACCAACTTAAGAAATAAACAAAGACAGACATGGACAGCTGGCTACCAGATCTGGACCACCTGTGGACAGTAATTCATTGCAGCCGAGTGTAAATGTGCCACGTAACTTGGGGAGGACAATAAAACTATTTTATAACTCAGTCCCAGTTGTGTAAACATCCTAACATCTAATTCCACAGACAAAACTCTGTATTGGGTACTGCAAGTAAACCTATATGTAATTTGCTATAAAGACAGCTGGATTACTGTCCCAGGTCCTCAAAAGGTCTTAGTTCACTGCGGACAGGGACAAACTGGTTTGTGCCAATTTAATTCATTGTAATAGCAATTGATTTTGGGAGAGAACACTCCTAAAGGATCATAACAACTGACACATGAGGAGCCCTTAAGGTTACTTATAACCAGGCCTGGTGCCTCCAAGAGAAGACCTGTGTCATTTCATCTGATGCTGCTCTTATGTGGAGGAAATTCCTAAATAGATTTGTGATTAATCAAATCTTAAATCTATGGAAAGCAATCAGCAGTGTTGTGCAGGTCTTTTGTCTGACTCATGGAATTATTGCGGACGGACATGAGGTAGGAACAGTGTGGGAAGTTTTTCGGGAATTTTAAGAGGCCTGTGGTGAAAATATTCACTATTTTACTAGAGAACCGGGGAACAATTAAACAAAAAAAGTCTGAAAAGTTATGTTAAATGTAGCATAAATGTATTAATACCCCTTGTAGACATCTGCAGATATAATCTGGGCACCAAGGATGGGAACCAAAGCTCAATTGAGGGGGAGCAACAGAAGCCTTTTCTATTTTAACTCCTTGGCCCCCAAACAGTGAGACATTGCTAGAATCAACCTTAGGTGGAAATATTTGTATTTCTTTTGACGAGTTCTGGACGTCTGATCCACATTAAAAACAAAGCAAGTCTGTCAGAGTCTTGATTGTGGTCAGTCCACAAGAGTCGGGTGTTCATGTAAACAATGCTGCCTCACACTTCTTAATGGAGTGTCACTTCCTGCTGTAAAGCCTAAAGGCTGCAAGCTTGGCGACAGAGACACACACACACTTTTGTGTCCTTTGAGTGTTTTTTTATTGAAGGTTGAATAACTGATGTCCAAGGCCTGGAAAAGAGAAGGGAAAAGATAGTCAGGATGGAAAAAAGTAACTCAAATGTGTTATTAATAGGAGGTCAACACACTGCTAGAACTGCCCTAACCCAACCTTCCATGTTATAATTGGAAAACAGGAAATGGATCAGTCTTAATTAATAATTTACACTCTCCTCATTACTAAATCATTGTCCGTCTGTCATATGGAAGTGCAGCCACTACTGGCTTTCATGTCATTTTCAGTGAGGGGTAACGGGTTCATTCATAGGGGGTTGCTGAGTGGGTGATGAGGACGGAGCATTTACTTACCGTCACTGACCGAAACATCCCTCCACACACGGGCCGTCATGTTGTGAGCAGATTTCAGTTGAACACATGAAGTATATCTGTGAGCGAGGCAAGAGCGGAGAAAGTTTAAGCTTTACAGTAGTGTAAATTCTCAAGTGTGCTATAATCAACAGCTGCCTGCAGCTCAGATTAAGATAACATATAGTTTGAAAAATAGCATCTCCAAATTAGTTTACCACTAAGACTGGAAACATGTCGAAACAGCTGTCTTACAAAGTAATAAAATCAACCCACCAGTGTCTCATGACATTTTGGTCTTCATTTTTTGGATTAATATAGATTGTGTTAATTAGCAAGCTTAACTAAAGGAAAGTTAGAGGCAGAGGGAAGGTAGCTGCCCTCCCTCCCTATTATTACCAAGCTAAACTAGCCATCTGCTTGTGACAGTTTCAACTCAAAAAAGGTCTGCATTCATCCTTACCTCTTCATCCGGGTCCTTGAACTCACCATCAGGAAGGAACTGGAAGGTGCTGATGTTGAAGCGGTGGGTCTGAGCCTGAGGAGAAGGAGTTCGAGGACCAGACAGCACAGCTTGCTTCGGGGCTGGGTCCAAAGGGTTGGGGCACCTAGGAAGGAGAAAATGAGATAACAGATCAGTATGTTCAAAAATGACACCTTTCCCCTATTATCTCTTCTCAGGGCAAAACCCTTTCAAAGTGGGTTATCTGTAGGCAGAGAAGGTTTTTACTGAACACTCAAGCTGATGCAGAGGAGATGTTCAAACATACCCGTTGTAAAGCAGCACCCACACAGCTTTTCCAGAGCGGGGGTAGGCCACACAGAAGTGCACCAGCAGCACCAAATTGGGATCCGGGGTGTTGAGCAGCCGCACTTCCAGATAGAGGGGTTTCCCCAGCAGCATCTGCAGGGGCTGGTGATACTGAGGGTAGTAGCTGCTGTAATGGTCATCTGAGGTGAGAGATGGTGTTATTTATTGAACCATATTTCATCCACTCAAAATTAGGACACGGTCCTATTTCACATGTCCATTTTCTAGCGTATTCAATTACACCCACCTTCACTGGCATGAAAAGGCACCAAATTTATAATTCGCTTTGTATACAATGCAGCCATTAGTGTTGAAAATAAGACAGTCTACCTTTGGCAATCCTCAGCTGGACTCCAAACACCCCCTGTGTCTGGACTGCAGGTCCCAGGGTCGGCGTTTTCACCAAGTAGCTGACAGTCAGAACTTTTCCAGGTACATACCTGCACTCGACCAGCAGCCTGAGTTTGAGTGAAGACAGCATTTCATGAGGATTAAGCTTATTTACATGAGCTGGTGTAGTGCGCAGACCTCCAGCTTCCCTTTTTTGGGTTCATTGTTAGTCCAAAAAAAAAAGAAAGGAGCCTTCTCTGACCTGACAGGGGAATCTCGTGTGATGGTGCCGTAGTTGAGGCTGAGAGCCTGAACCTTGTTGATGACCTCCACCATATAGATTAATGTTTTCCCCACTTCCTGTTAGGACAGCAGGAGGATCCAGAATTTGAAATGTAACACTTGCAAGCGTTAAATTTCCAAGAGATCAGATGATCATTCCAAAACATCCTCACCACTCTGCGTGCCCCACAGCCATCCATTGGGATCTTGAACAAGGCATAGTCAGAAGTAAATTTCTGAGGTTTACAGGTGGAGTTGCTGGCAACAACAAGCAGGCCAGGGGAGATTGGGGGGTCCGTGAGCGAGGCAGGCACGGAGAAGACAAAGTGGCGGTCAAAAGTGCACTCTGGAAGAGGACACACACATGCAGTCATGTAAAGGTCAGATGAACAAAAAGGTCAGAATTCTCAGGAGGCAATTGATAATGAGACCCAAGGTATCTTATACCCTTTTCACATTCTGTGTCACTGCCAACTTGAATCATGATGCGCTGGCCCTGAATATGCCTCTTCACACATCCAGCAGCTGTTTTGCTTACATTTCCTTACCCAAACTACTCATCTGCACTCAGCTAAGTGGCGTGAAAATGCCAGTGGGGACACAAACTTCAGCTCACCATCGATGGGGTAGTAGCAGGCAGGGGGGTGCCGGCTGAAGCAGCAGCCCATGGAGAGACACTGTGTCTTGGATACAGAGCCACGTCCGCAGAGGAGACGCTGTTCGCTGGGAAGGGTGCACTCTAGGGGACAGCACGACAAATGTCAGACGCACAGTTACAATAACTGACTGCCATGGAGGAAACGGTCTCTCAAAATGAATAGCCTTCCAGAGGTTTAAATATAACATCTATTTACCTCGTCCGGACCCAGAGATGGAAACTGGACAGGAAAACTGGGTCTCCTTTCCCCCACTTACAGTCATGTAGACAACAGTAATGATGTACATTTTACCCTTTAAAAACAAAAGTTTATACACGAGTGAATAGGTACAGCAAATGCCCAATAATACAGAAGGTTATGTAGTCAGTGTGAAATCTAAGTCAATACTTGCCTGCACACTCATGTGACAGCGTGAGTGTAGCTGGAGACTCAAATGGATTTTGCCATCTTTTCCTGTGCTGGCAGAATACCTACAGTGATCTGGGACATCCAGGAGGTTCATCTGATTCCCATTGGTATCTAAAAAAGTAGACATGGCATCATGTAATGAGTTACGTCTTTGCAGCCTTCACATGGCACAAGAACAGGTTTCAACATGGTGAGGGACAGAATTGTGGGTTTCCCTTTCAAAAACAACAACTTAGACATTTTCCCCTCCCCCATCCAACTGTACACCAGAGCAGCCCCCCAAAGCATGCTCAAACCATCTCATGCAGAGCGGACCATATGCCATATGCATCAAGAACATATACAACGCCATATCCAAGTACACACACCTCTAACTAAAATTCCAGAGATGGGACCAGGTGGGAGCTCTACAGTCATGTGATGGGAGGAGCAGAAGACTTTAGGCTTCGGGACAATAGAGGGGCTGATCGGACTCTTGGTTGTACTTGGTGGGGTAGGTGAGACAAATGGAGTAACTGCTGTAGGAGTGGTAGTTTGGTAGGGGCATTGCAGGTCCAGAGTCCTGTACTGCTCCATGGACTGATCCCAAAACTTCAGAGGTAAGGAAATAGTCGTGGGAGTCTAAAGAGAGAGAGAGATCAATAAAGCCACTATTCTAACTACTTCACATATAAATATTTTGATGCACACAACTCAAAACACATCTTAACTTAAAACACCCAGTGCAGATGCATGTGTGCATTAGAGCAGCTGACTGGGTAAAATATGCTGGTGTTTCATTCAGTTGTATCTAGGTGTACCTGATGTATTGGCAAGGGAATATATACACACACAGACGAGATAATTTAAGGAAAGTGTCTTAGTAAGGTGTTTGGTCACCACACGCTGCTTCAATAAGCTTCGGCAAAGATTCTACAAGGCTCTGAACTCTACAAAAGGGGTTAATTGGTGTTTTGACTGTGCTGATGGAGAGGTTGGTCCAACACGTCGGTCCAAACTCTGTTCAACTCTGTGGAGTATATCACATAATTCAAATAATTTTCATACTCATTAAATTATTCAATGACATCTTGTGCATCATGAATCGGGGTATTGTCATTCTGTTTCTCCACTCCCATCTCCTTTAGTTTGGCACCCCGTTGTTAATTATCTAATTATGTGTTATATTTCTGTCTTTATGAATGCAGTCACATGTTGTATTGTCATGTAATTGTGAATTATCGAACTACTGTGTCCCAGTTTTTTGCAAATGGAAAAAAATAAGAAAATAAACTTTTTCCTAACCCCACAATGAAAAAGCTTCGCATGTCAACATGTATACATAATAAAACTATATCCTGATTGTAAAAGCTCCCACACGGCCACGTAACTTATTATCTCGTAAGGAAGTTATAGATTGTTTTTGAAAAACTCTAATGAGTTCATGTCATCCCATGACTAAACTGCACCAAAAACAATATTTCACACATTCTTTTAAAACAAGGACAGCATTATGTGAAAAGGACAAAATTACAATCGGTGATAAAGCATTAGGCCGGATCTCACCCGTGACAGGCTGTGGCAGGCAGGCAAAGGAGAGTGAAGGAGAACCCCGGAGCTGTCAGATGTCTCTATCACGTAATCACACAGTGAAGACACACTGGAGAGGAACAGCCACGTCTTCCTATCTGATATTTGAGACAAACACTATCAGACCTTGGCTACCTGCAACAGTTAATACTTCAGTTGTACACAAAATACAAGAGAAGATACAGGAAGAAGGTGTGTAGAGTGAACGGTTTACACTAAACCTCCCAACATGTGAATGCCATAAAAGTACACTTTGACTTGTTTGGATAAATCGGAAACAATTCAACAGTACATATATACACACACACACAATACTCTTATTAGAACATAAGCTTATTTGTTTCCTCCAATATCACTATTAACTTGCATGTCCTTGTTTGATTATAAAATAATCCATGAAAGTAACGGAAAAATCATGCATATGAAAGGGTTAAAAGATCAGCAGTTTGTCACTCCGACACAGCAATCTACTAAAATAACAACAAAAGATTGGTGTTGTCAAAGATGGGACAAGCCACTATCATCTCAAATACAAATTACACAAAATACTAACTGACCTCTGAGCTGGATGGAGTCCGGGTGAGCGAAAGGCAAGAATACCTTCATCCTCTCTGTCAGACACTGGAGATGAGGGGACTGTGGAGTGGGCAGAGTTTGGGTAGATGCCATAGAAGTTGTGGTGGTGGTGGTGGTAGCGGTTGTGGTGGGGGTGGTGGTGGTGGTGGTAGTGGTGGGGATGGTGGTGGGCGTTTGCATTGTCACTGGTGGTTCCGTCTTTGGATTCTGAGGCAAAGGGTTGTACTGTTGTGGGTAGAGATGTTGGTAATAAGAATAATATTGATAAGGGTAGTGGCCACAAACGGTCTTAGCGTGAGGGGGGCAGATTGCTTGCAGAGCTGGAGGTTGCTGAAGCTCCTGAGAGGGATGCAGCGGTCCTTTGCCAGGTGAAGGTGTGGGCAGCGGGAAGTAAGTTGGCACTTGTGGGTACGACTGGTGGAAACGATATGGCGGCGGAGCATGGTGTGAAGTGGAAGGAGGCTGCACGTCAAGACCAGGTTTTGGGTAGAAAAAGTGCTGATAAGGATAGTAAGAGCCATATGAAGTGGGATGATACAATGGACTGGCTGCGTACTGTGGCACAACAGGTTGTTCTGGTGGGCTAACAAGGGGAGGAGTGGGTGCCTCCGTCATTGGGGCTGCAGGATCGTAAGGTACCTGAAGATAGTCCTGAGGGTAATATGGATTTGCAATGTTGGGTAGCGGAGCAGCTGGAGGAACAGCAGTAGTAGTTTTTTTAGTTGTAGGGGCAGGAGCTGGTGTCACTGCAGGGTAGTAGAAAGGCACATATGGGTGATTCAGACCAGATGGATGTTGGGAAGAGAAGGGCAAGTTGCCAGGCCCTGAAGGGTAGAGGAAGTGCAGAGGCTGGTGCCCAGGAATACTGCCTGGCTTGGGCTGCGGAGAAAAGGGCTGTTGTGGGCCAGGAGGGTCGACCTTGGGAAGCTGGGGGTACTGGGTCCCGGGGTAAGAGTGGGGGTAATCAGGAAAGTGAGCGACCTGTTCCTGGGTTGAAGATTGAGGAGAAGGGGGATGTGAAGTGGATGCAGGACTAATCGGATCTGGCACATACGGAACCTGAGGGTCTTCAGGGGACAGAGGTGGAGAAGCCGGAAGTGAGGGGACGTTAGGAGCCCAAAGATCTAATGGACAGGAGAGGGTGTACCCCCGCTCTTTAGATACAAGCTGGAGATACAGGTCCACCTAAAAAAACAAGTGTCAAACATTGTTACAGTTGTTTGCCACAACCATACATTTAAATCTAACGACTTACTCCAATCATGACACAAGGATTGCTGAAGGAGATGAAGAAGATAAGTTCCTCAGGTTGAGAGTAGACACGGTATGCACACTCTGCAGATACAAATGGAGCCAAACCTCCATTTACTGTAAAATAGATTACAGACATACAATCAATCTCATTCAGCCTAGAAAAGCTCAGATTCTGATAATGCCTATACAGAACTGTTCTGGGAAAATGTACTTAAATACAAGCCAGGTCAGACTTGATATTGGATAGTTAATATAGATCAAATAATATAATAAATATGATCAATTCAAAATATGAAATGTATAATAAATTCAATATTCGACTTTTTAAACAATTTAGTAAATGAATCAGCATCCGGTATCATTTAGAATCCAAACTACCTCACCCGTCACTCCCAGCATTGGTACATCCTGATCCAGACCATACAGCTGCACTGCCATGCCATGAGGAGAGCAGAGGACTGAAGGGGAGGAGTGGGCGAGAGGTGGAGCAGGAGTTGACATCTGTACTGGGCAGGAGACCTTCAGTGGTCTACCCCACAAAAGCATGGGCAGCACATAACTACCGTTCTGACAGGGAGTAAACAGCAATAAATTAGGGACACAGCATGACATACGATGGTGGAAATGTAATGAAAGTGCCGCCAAATACCTTCTGCGTAATGTTACATGCATCATATGGCACCATCATCTCAAGGTCACTCCCTGAGGACCTCACTGAGTAATCACAGTATGGAGCGAGCTGGAATAGGGAGACGGGGGTGGCCCCATCTGTGAAGAGAGATGTAGAATTGCTTATACTATGAAAATTACTTTTGATTTTCTTTGAGATACTGCATCTTCAATATCTTTAATTTGGACTGTTGGTTGCAAAAGCATCTACAGACATTATATTGAGCTTTGGGAAATTGTGATTTCTCACTATTTCCGGATATTTTCCATCATAAACAATCACACAAACGTCAAAAAAGGAGCGTTCCAAAATCAAATTGTCCGTCATATGTTGTTTTCATTTGTCAATAGAACATGTATACCTTTTTTTTAACCAATCAAAATACCATGTTGGCTGTGTGCCCATTGTACACTCGTATACAAGAAATTTAGGGATGCCTTGTAAGAAAAGCCCTTCACCACATTTGAATATTATATCTGAACCATTTAGCATACATTCAAACACATCTCCATTGTACACCACTGCAGCCTTGGGAAGTATCATATCCAACCTCTTTCCACCAGCAGTTGGGTGAATGCTTCTCCAGAGGCAGTGAAGGTCATGGCCTCATCACCACAGAGCACCGAAGGCCTCCACGCCAGCCACTTAGACAAGTGTGGACTGGAGTCAAATGATGGTCCCAACACCTTCCCCTGGACTCCACGGAAACCTTGAGGACCAATAAGACAAATGACGAACTTGCCTAACGCTCCACGTCAGTTGTATTCCTGCAGTTTAGTCCACGAAGCAGCTTTTACCTGTGAAGTCTCCTCGATATCCATCTTCTGTGTACGAACGCCGTAACCTTTGAGGCGTGCTAACATTACCAAAACTCCAAGGCAGGCTCAACTGTTCAAACTTACCACCAGTCCCAGCAAGATGAGAAAAACTGAAATATGGAAATGGTTCTCCAGGAGATGCGATCGGTTCAGGGCGAAGCTCACTGAAATCTCCCCGCTTAGATTTGCGCAGATATTGTCCGAAGCGTCCCTGCCGGAAGTCTCTGTCGTGAACTCGGTAAGTGTTTATACCATCCCTCCACTGTCGTAAACTTGTGGAAGAGCACACTTGAACCGTGTAAAAACAAATGGTGACTAGAAATAAAAACAAAGTCGCCTCACTTTTCTCTTTGCAAGACATCGCCAGATTGTTGACGCTTTTGCTCACATGCGCGCAGACGCGTGTCCCGCAGCTGAGGCCAATCAGTTAAGTGTCATCCGGAACGCGGAGACAATTAAGAAGAAAAACGAAGAGATGCGAAGACTTGATGGCAAATATTTATCAACTTCTGCACGGTTATATTACAGCGACACTTGTTTTTACAGGAGTAATTAAATAATGATTAAAGTAAAATATATGTTGGATCTATATTAAAGGGGGTGTTCACTAATATACGAACACAGAGATAATTCTTTTTATTGAAAATCAACACCAATCCTGAATCTTTCCTCTTTGTTCCCTAATAGATATCCTAATTTTGGAATCTCAAGCTGTGGAGGTGAAGACAGCTTGCAGCTGGCAGACTGTGTGTGTGGAACAACAATGAAGTTGATAGATATGGAAACGGTTAAAAGTTGCTGTTACTCACCAGCATTTTAGAAATGAGATGGAGGGATGAAAAATTAGACATTGAGTCATGAGTTGGTAGCGAGACAGGAGGTGAGTCGGGCAAATGTGACTGTGGTACAGTTTCTTGTGTTGCTATTGTGTCTCTGCTTATTTGCAAAAGGCTGCTTCCGATGGGAACGCTGTCGGAGTGTCCAGAGGCAACGACAGCCTCTGGAATGAATCTCAAATGCTAAGACATTTTGGTGCTGCAGTGACGGCAGTGGTAATCGAATGGATGAAGTGAGTATGTGAAGAGACAGCCCGAAAGAAGCCTGGTACAATTGGAAGCTGGCAAGTGTATGAAGTGTGCATACGCTGGAGCTTCAAGTGGCCTCTGCAGTCCTGTGACACAATATTGAACACTTGCCTCCTTCGATAACAATTAAATAAGATTATATCAGCATGTATTCCAGAATCTTAAATAAGGTCGTTTCAGCTGTGCCACTATAACGTGTCTCCACTGAGTGCTCAATGCCAAGGATGTTATATTGAACTCTTTTTAGAGGCCCACACATTGTGACGAGAATAGAAAACACCACAGACTCAGCAGAGATGTACGAGGGGAGCCAGCACTGCTCTCCCACTCACAAAGGAGAGATGGCAAACCATCAGGGGTCCGCTACAATGGTTTCAGTCCTGACTTCTATTCCGACTCACTGTCAGGAGAAAATAACTTCCCCTCGTCTATTCTCACCAATTTATAATAATAAAGCTCTTAATTTAATTTCCTCTCAGTTGTACTATAATAAAAAACCTTAACTTACACTAATGGCTCCATGAGCCAGAAGTTATGTAACACAGAAATTGGCTCGTGTGTCTGACAAACAACCAGTGGGAAATGCATTCATGTCAAAGGAGAAACAGTATTTTGTTTAATAGATCGAATCTCGGGATAATAGACGGTAACAAAACCTTGATTCCATTAAAAATCATATCCTCAATGACTGCCGATACTTTATATCTTTACAACTCTGGTGAAGTGGAGACAGATTGGGCACTAACATTTCAATCTAGAGCCACAACAAACCATAATAAACCCTCTCCCTGTCTTACTCTTCTACTATATTATCTACTCTATATAATGCTAATTTATTTCCAGGTTATGCTGCTTACACTGTTGAGTGAACCTGCACTGTCAGCAAAGGAGGGAGCGGTCAGTGAAAAAGCAAAGGAAGTAATTATGGTATCTGTCTTCATCCCATCACCAGGAGGATAAAGCAGCCATTGTTGGACCAGGACAACCTCAGTCCATGTGGTCTTTACTGAGAGACCTCCACCTCAAAGGAGATCACACAGAGGCAGAGATGAGCTGAGACCTGTTGGACAGTTTTTATTCTTTTACAGATTTACTGAAGAGCTTTTTTTGGTCACGATGAGAAGACCTATTAGTACTTGAGTTTTGTCCGTCCGATTTTCATTTCACACATCAAGTGCTTAAAACGATACAAATGTGTTACAGACTTTGATAATTGAGATCACATGTAAGTGAGCATGACTTGTCTGTTTGCATTAGTTGAGAATCATGGTGTTCAGGGAGGACTGGGAACAAGGTTTTTACCAATTTTTGTTTCCCTCTCCCAGAGACGTTATATTTTCAGCAGAATCTTCAGGGAGTTTTTTTCATTGGCTGTGCTCTCTGCAGCTGATAATGTTCTCTCTAGGCGAGGTTTCCATTTGAATGAAAATCAGGTTGTTCTTCTCTTGTCTATCTTGCTAGTGTTGGAAAGACGTGTGGTTTGGGTTTTTTAACATCGTTGTGCATGTGAGTTATTGATCCGGGAAGTTTGAATCTGTTAAAGTCCTCAGCTGTTCTTCTTCGCACAGCTCCCTGCTGATCAAACGCACCAAGAACTATGCAACCCTACAGGCTGTCATCTTCATTCTGAGGTCATCTGCATTGAGTTAGTGCCGCTGGATCCCCTGCAGTTTCCACATGCCTTTCGGTATTGTTCTTTAACATCTCAGGGTGTTGCTGTCAGCCTGACATCTGACCTTGATGACCTGCAGAAACTTTTTAGGAGGTGTCTGTATTGGCTCAAATCCCTCGTCACACTTCATCAATCGAGGTCTACCGACAAGATCGATCTTTAGATCCCTTCCACTCTTGAACTTGCAAGCATACATACAGGCTGTGATACTTCGCTGCTCCTGACGATATGGTATTGTGTGTGTCTCATTTCATAGTAGGCCCAGTCCCTGACAGTCAATCTGGGGATACAGAGAGTACAGACAATCTGGCACCAGGCCGATACAACCTGCCACATTATCTAGCCAATGTACGCAATAACATACGACATAACACGATAACACTGTCTTGTCACCCAGGATGGGTGTTTCCAAAATGATTATGTTTGTCCTTTTTAGTATAAGAAGTCTGAACTCCCAGTGTTCGGGGGTTGTTTTGCAAAATAAACCCATCCAGATCCACACGTCGTTGTCCGAGCTGTTTTATATGTCTATTTGCCACGACAATGGAAACTTGGTCCAACGTACGTCGATTATATGGAAGGGAGGCCGTTGATTTTCCGTTGTAGAGATCACCATCGCTTTCTCTCCTGCATCTGCCACATCATCTGTAGACGTTGAATGTATGTAGAAAACGTTTTGAAATTTC